>PVLC010004872.1:0-81053 GCA_004027655.1 Graphiurus murinus | reverse complement strand
CGGTACTGGGGATTGAACTCAGGGGCATTCTACCTCCGAGCTATACCCCCAGCCCCATTTTTTATTCTTTATTTTGAAACCGAGTCTCACTAAGTTGCCGAGTGCCTCACTAGGTAGCTGAGGCTGGCCGCGAACCCGGATCCTCCGGTCTCAGCCTCCCGAATGCTGGGATTACAAGCGTGCGCCACCACGCCCGGCTTGCAGAGGGGTTTTTTAAATGGGCTCAACCCTCCGCCCCCACAGGTACTGGCAGAGTTGGAAGTTTGTGCCTGTTTCCCAGGTGTGGGACGCATGGTGGGCATGGTGTGTCTCTCTCCTATTAGAGCGGTAAGTGGAAGGGAGGTGAATGCAGCTGTGCAGTCTCCCCTGCCCTCATCCCTGGTTCCCTCTCCCCTCACCAGGGACGGATGGTGAGTGTTTGGAAGATGAAGGGTTCTGCTTGGTGTGAGACCAACTGGCCCGGATGACACAGCTCTTTCTTTAGTCTCAGAACAGCTGCAGCAGCTGTGCGGTGGCCCCCGGAGGCGGAACCATCCCAAGGCTCTTCATCAAAACCCCCGGGGGAAAGAGGCCCACGCAGGTGAAATCTTTTCCTTGGCGTGGAATAGCTGCTACATTGGCCTGCTCAGTTCTAAAACATGAAACCAGGCTTGAGGAAGATGGAGGCTGAAGTCATGGCCGCAGTGGCTTCCAGGTTCTCCTTGGTTATTCTGAAAGTGTCTCTGGAAGAGCAGAGTCCGAGTGGACAGTCGGGGCCAGACAGTCTCTCTCTCTCTCTCCTGGCAGCAAAGGCCTCACATTTCCCATCGCTAAGAGTTTTCCAGAAGGTTCCATTTGCCAAGTTTCTGTCTGGTGGGAACTATTAGCCTTGATTAACAAGCTCAGGGAAACAAAATGTAAAGGAGATGCATTTGCTGACCTTGTACTCAAGTGGGGGCTCTGCCTGCCCCGTGGTGTCAGCAACATGCTCCCTTTTTCAATAGCAGTTGGCCGAGTTTATGATGATGAAGATGGTAATGATTGTAATAAATTACAAAATAACATCTATAATTCACTGGGTGCTTGCCATGCACCAGGTTTTACAGGGTTTGTTTCATTTATTCCTCATAGTGCTCCTATAAAATATGTCGCCATGAGCTGGGTATGGTGGTGCACACCTGTAATTCCAGTACTTGGGAGGCTGAGACCGGAGGATTGCAGGTTCAAGGACAGCCTCAGCAACTTAGCAAGACCCTCAGCAACTTAGCAAGTCCCCGTTTCAAAAAATAAAAAGTGCCAAGGGTGTAGCTCAGAGGTAGAATGTCTCTGGGTTCAATCCCCAGTATCAAGAAAAAAAAAATTTAAAATGTCACCATGATCACTATCTCCTGTACCAGCCACCATTTTCTACGTGAGAAAAAAGTGACTCCAAGAAGTTAAATAGCTCACCCAAGGGCACATGTGTGGGAAGCGGCCAGGCTAGGATACTAGGATTTGCGCTTGGGCTTTTCCTGGACCTGAACTTGTACCTCTAACCTCCGTGGTATCAGTGTACCCCTCCCCACCTCGATCTTTGGATATTGAAGAATGAATGGCTTTCGAAACAGAGACCCCTATTTAGCTTTGCAGCCCAAGGAAGAATGAGCCACATGGTCTGCTGAGCCCGAGAGCAGAGACAGCCAGCCAGCCAGTCAGGACTCTTGGCAATGCCCATGATTGTGACTTTCTAACTTCTCCATGCTATTTGGTCACCTGTAAAATGGGCGTTTACATTCACATCTGCTGTGGTTTGGGTGCGTCGTCCAAAGTTCATGTGTTGGAAATTTAATCCCCAATGCAATAGTGTTGAGAGGCGGGTCCTTGAAGGGGTGATGGTCTTGAGGCGTCCGCCCTCATGCCTGGATTAATGCTGTCATCGCAAGGGTGGAGGAGTTGCTACAGGAGTGGGCTCCTGATAAAGGGCTATGTTCCGCCCTTTCCTGTCTCTCTGCCTTGAGCTCTCTTGCCCTTCTGCCCTCTGCCTTGGGATGAGGCAGGGACAAAGCTGATATGGGCCCCTGGGCCTTGGATTTCCCAGCCTAAAATTTGTTCTGTATAAATAACTCAGTCCCAGGTATTCCATTATAGCAGCACACCATGGACTAAGACAACACCTGTCTTATAGTATCATCTGTCATGAGAAATGACACCTATATGAGACCTGATGTTTAGCAGCGTGCAAGGGTGCAGCTCGGAGGCAGAGAGCTCTGCGCTGTGGGGTGGCTCCCTGACCCCAGTGTGGGAGTCTGTCCTAACCTTCTAGGCTTTATTTTTCTCACTCATAGACTAGAGTGCGTGTGGTGGTGCATCCCTGTATTCCCACTACTTGGGAAGCTTGAAACAGAAAGATTGCAGGTTGGAGGCCAGCCTCAGCAATTTAGTGAGACCCTCAGTAACTTAGCAAGACCCTGTTTCCAAATAAAAATAAAAAGGGCTGGGGATGTAACTCAGAGGTCGAACACTCCTGAGTTTAATCAAACTAAACAACAACAAACCCCCCCAATCCTACATAGACTAGGAGTCATGACAGCACCTCTCAGCACCCCTAAGAGGCAGGATGTCATGCGATGCCCCTGCAAAGCTCTTAGCTTGGCATGCAATGCACTTTCAGTGAGAGCTGACTAGGAGAACTTTTTCCATAGGTTTCTGGGTTTGGGCATTTCTAATCATTTTGAATTAATAATTTGTGTTTGAATAACCTTGCAAAAGAGCCTAAAGTAAAAAGCAGACATAAATCTCTGTCCTCATGGAAGAATTCAGAAAATGGTGGTTGGGGGAAGTTATCTTACGCTAGGTTCTTTGTTCACGGAAGCACAGCGAGGGAGGCCTGAGAACTCCTGCTTTCACTTCACGGAGGGGCAGGTGGGTCGGAGGAGAGGTGAGGCAGCTCCCCGAGGCTGACAGAATCCACACCTCTGCCTCCCCTGCCCTCATCACGGTCGAGAGCTGTATTGTTTTCCTTGTGCGTCTCCAAGAACAGCAGCCAGAGCCTCAGCAATTTAGTGAGGCTGTCAGCAACTTAGTGAGATCCTGCTCCCAAATAATAAAATAAAAAGGGCTGAGGATATAGCTCGGAGGTAGAATGTCCCTGGGTTCAAACTCTAGCACCACACACCCACACTCACACACACACACACACACACACACACACACACACACACACATGAGAAAGAGAGAGAAAGAGAAAAAGAAAGTGTTGAGTGTTGTCTTTTCCTCTTGGAGCTTCTGTGTATCTAGCACATTGAAATAACAACTCTTTTATTATGGAAAATGCAAAATATGCAAAAGTAGAGAAAAAAAAATGTCAACCCCCATGAATCTGCCACTGGCTTTAATCATTTTTTTTTTTTTTTTGCGGTACTGGGGATTGAACTCAGGAGCATTCTACCTCCGAGCTACACCCCCAGCCCTATTTTTTATTATTTATTTTGAAACCGGGTCTCACTAGGTTGCGGAGTGCCTCACTAGGTAGCTGAAGCTGGCCGCGAACCCGGATCCTCTGGTCTCAGCCTCCCGAATGCTGGGATTACAAGCGTGCGCCACCACGCCCAGCTTGGCTTTAATCATTATTAACTGGTGGCCAATCTTGTTTCATTCTCTTCCCCTCCCCTCCCTCTATCAGTTTGATGTAAACCCTAGACATCTCGTTGTTTAACCTGTAAACATTTTAGAATGTATTCCTAGGGGACAAAGACTTTTAAAAATATTATGTAACTGTACTGTTCATAATAAATCCCTTAATGTTGTCAACATCAAGCTAGTGTTTACATTTCCTATTGTCTCAAATGTAAAAAAAAAATTCATTTTTAAATTGGGATCCAATAAAGGTCCACACGTGGCAATTACTGGAGGTGACGTGACCTAAGTCTCTTTGAGCTGTGGCAGTTGGCCTCTGGGCAGAGTCAGGAGGGCGGGAGCTTATTAAAGATGTAAAGCTTTGGTGCCTCAGGCCTCCTAGATCAGAAACTCTGGGGGCCAGGCCAGAAATCTGTGTTTTAACAAGCCCACCCGGGGATTCTGATGCACATCAGAGTTTGAGAACCTCTGATCTGTAGTTTCACTGCCTCTCCTGCATGTTGCTCCTGTGGTTATTTCTTGGAGAAACTTGGCAGTTGTAGTTTCCCTGCATCTGGGTTTGGCCAGTCGATCATAATCACCAGGCACTGATGAACAGGGTCCCTTCTCCTTAAACTCAGGGGGCTGGGAAGTCTCTACTCTCTCAAATAGAGGCGTCTGGCTTTTGGAAGTAGGGGGAGGGGAAAGCATGTTGTTCTAGGCAGGGGAGCTGTGTGTGCAGAGGTCTGGATGCTGGGCAGGCACAGATGTTCAGGGTCTGTGTGCATGGCCTGCCCAGGGGTGGGAAGAGAGAAGAGGCCACAGATAGAGATGGGGTGGGCTTTGAAGGGCTGAGTGGAAGCAGTGGGCTGGATTTTTATCTGGTGGGCATCAGGGAAGCCCCTGACAAGGTTGAGACTGTGAGCAGACTTCAGCTTTGACCAGGGGGCTCTGGCTACAGGTGTGGTTTGAACAGGGCAGGCCCAGGACTGGGAGACCAAGCAGGGGCCCTGGTCTAGGCTGGGAGGATCTGGGGCAAGGCTGTAGTGGAGGCTTTGCAGAGTGGCGTGGGTATGAGAGGCCCTAGGAAGCAGGAATGACTGTGCTTGGGGATGCAATGAGAAGGCTGGGTATGTGGGGGATCTCCCTCTGGGAGCAGCGATGGCCCCAGGTAAATGGATGTCTGAAGAGAGAAGCAGATCTGAGTGATTTGGAAACTGATCTGCATTGTTGGGAGCGACCCAGCACATGTGTTCCTCATACCCTGACTCAGGGGTGTTGATATCTCAGTTGGGAAAGACTTTATTGGCCCTCCAACTCTGTGGCTAGACACTACGTCTACTTTGAAGCACACTTAGAAACATCTATCTACCCAGTCATCCATCCATCCATCCATCCATTCACTACCCACCCTTCTTCTCTCCTTCCCTCCATCCATCCACAACTCATTATTCCTTCCTCCCTTCCTTCCTCTCCTTCCTTCCTCCCCTTCCTTCCTTCCTTCCTTCCTTCCTTCCTTCCTTCCTTCCTTCCTTCCTCTATCCATTATTTGAGTGCCTGTGACATGTAGGAGCTGGGGAAGTAAGACATGGCCCCACCCCACTGAGCAGAGTCCCTGGGAGAGAGGCCAGGCAGACAGAAATATCTTGGGACCACGTGTGGGGTGATCTGGTGAAGACCCCAAGA
The DNA here is from genome assembly GCA_004027655.1 of Graphiurus murinus. Taxonomy (NCBI): domain Eukaryota; kingdom Metazoa; phylum Chordata; class Mammalia; order Rodentia; family Gliridae; genus Graphiurus; species Graphiurus murinus. The sequence continues at coordinate 75,794 of PVLC010004872.1, read as the reverse complement.
GTTGGTGCTGGTGAACAGGGTCTGCAAGGTTGCTGAGTGTAATGCATGGAGACGGTTGGTTGGTCCAGAGAGTATTTCCTCACTTCTCCCAGCAGTTGCCTGGACACGCAGAGGACCAAGTCGGAGACCCAGCAGCCAGTGGACAAACCTGCAGTTAGGAGAGACAAAATGAACTGCCCCCACTGACAATCTGGGGTTGCCAGGACTCGGATTCTCTGTCTCTGGGGAAACCCAGCTGCCCCTGTCCTCCCATCGCATCTCCTGGACCATCCAGGAGGCAGGAAGAATAACTGAAGATGCTGCCCCGTGTCGTGAGCCTGGTGCAGAGTCCCCATTCGGCCTGCATTGGGTGCTGTGGTTTCTGCCACAGTAAATGCTCATTTCTGTAATTATTATTTATCATTTGGAGGACGGCTATTTTACACTCTGTTCTTTGTAGTGAGAGGGTCTCCCTGTCCACGCCAATAAAATTTCCATTTAGTCTGGACATCAACCATGGTGATTTAAAAAAAAAAAAAAGCCCATCAATTATTTATTGAAATGGAAGCTTAGCTTACGGTAATAATGCATTAGTTCAGCTGGCCATGAAGCCTGTTAGAGGGTAATAAAAGATTTTTTTATTCGCCTTCTTAAAAGATATTTGCCAATAACCTACACATGACCTTGAGCTTGTCAGTGTTCAAAGATGGCACTGTAAGGAGGGTGCATAAGGAGAGAGAGTTGTGTTGACTTTTTTTCTCAAATAGGCAGATTCTAGGCAATTGTCGGCCAATACCGGCTACCTCACAGCCCGTAGGAGAAGAAAAATGAAAAAAATGTACATGTGGCGTCATGTGACAGTGGCCTCAACAATAGAGACACTCTCTCCTCTCCAGTTAGTGCTTCTCGCCAGCTTTCAGAAATATGTATTTATCAACAGCAAAAAGATTTATGTATCTATCAAGCAGACACCCATTTCAAAAGGATTTTTAAGCCTGGTGGTCCTCACAATTTTAATTTCACATGAGGCTGGAGCTGGAACTCTGTAGAATAAAATCAGCCCAGTGGTTGTAGCTTCATCTCTAAAAATGTTGTATTTATGGAGCAAGGTCGATTTTGTGTGTCTCAGAAAGTCTACGATTCTGCTCACGGCCATTTGCTGACTAATGTCTCCAGCAGAGAAGAGGAAAAAGCAAGTTCATGAATTATGGCTCTCTCTGAGGTTCCCTGAGCGAGGCCGTTTTTTAAATTTTGAGAACGTCTGCTTTGATTAAAGCCATTAGAGGTAGGAGCAAATAATAATGTGTCTGAATTGTACATGTCTCGCATTTTATAGCAGGAACCAGATGAAGTCTGCGTTTTAATTCTTGAACTATTAAGGCAAGCAAGGGTGATTAAATTAACAAATTAAAGTCCTCCTTGTTTGCCTGGTTCTAAGAAGTCCCATGGTAGACTTGTTGATTTAGCAATACTATTATTTATTCATTCTCTACAGTGTCACAAGAGATATTTTCATTCATTTATGTACCCCTCTTTGCTGCAAAAAATATTTTAATAATGACTTGGTGGTACACACCTGTAATCCCAGTACTTGGGAGACAGGAGGATTGCAGATTTGAGGTCAGCCTCAGCAACTTAGCAACCCTGTTTCAAAATAAAAAATAGGGCTGGGATATAGCTTGGAGGTAGAATGCCTCTGGGTTTAATTCCCAGTACCAAAAAAGAAAAAAATAAAAAAAAGAATTTGGTTGGAGAATGTGTTAGGGCTGGGGGTAGAGGTTCCAAATTTAAGAGTGAACCTGTAAACACCCTTATCAACTTGTTTATTCACTAAACTTAAAAAAAAGAAGATGGCACACTAACTGTGTGACTGCAGTGAAGTTAAATTACCTACACAATAATAACAAAGGAGACCTGGTGACTAATTTCTGTTTACTAGAAAACTCCAGAGTCTCGTCCCCTCATCTTAACCAGTTTGGTGGCTGACAGTTTGCATTCCTGAAGTGGTCAGCATACTTCCGATCCTGTGGTGTGAACCCGCACAGTCTCTCTGCGCTGTGGCTGTCAGGGTAACTTAGTGCGTGACATGGCAGACGCTTTGGGTGGTCCTTATGTAATCTCCATCTACTTGGAGTGGAGGAGTAGGTATTTCTGCAGACTCCCCAGATTCTTGAGCTCTGCCCTGAGCTGGTAAAGCGTTTTTCTTTCATCTTTCCTTCAGCAGTCTTCCTTCCCTGTCTCCACAGCCGGGCTCGAATCTTCTTTTCTTCAGCTTTCTTTCTGCCTTCCTAGCCTGTAATATAAATACCTCTATTTGGGTCAAGCTTTTGGCTTCATGCTTCTCGAAAGTTCTCAGTGCACCCCAGTTGACCTGTGTGTGCGCTGACCCAGAAACTGACACAGGGGAACAATGTTATGGTACTAGCTTTACAGAAGCAACGTAAACAGGGCCATGGTTAATGACATGTGGATTTCGATGGCCTGTGTGTCACTGATAGCATATACCTTATACATACAGAGATTCCATCCCAACTCTCTCCTATTATCTATTAGCTCACCGCTGTCAAATGTCCTTAGATTAAGAGATAATACTCTTTTGACCTTTCTGGGCTTAGTCCTAGTTATTTACCTAACGCACAGAAGATCTCCAGCCTTACTGGGATTATCAGCACACTGGAATTAAACTTTCCAGTGTTACCCTTCAGGGGATAAGGTTGGTCGGCTTTCCCATTGTCTTTTTCCCACGAACTGTTGAGCACTCCTTTGACATCTTAAGGATGACGTAAGGGAATGCCAACCTGAATACAGGTGTGACTCTGTAGCCTTTGTATCTGCCTGTGCTGGCTCAGCGGGCATTAACTGGTGAGTTATCTTTGATTTGGAATAGATAGATGTGTAGATGTGGGTGTGCATGATATGCAAGTATCTATGAAACCGTTTCTCCTCCATTCCTTTTCTGCAGATCAGTTTTAAATCATTGCATAATGTAGCTGAATTTTAATTTCTGATGGAGTTCAACTGCCTCCAGGCCTGGCTAATCAGCAAGTCAAATGGTTTGTTTAGGACTGCCCCAGATGCAGTGGGGGAGGGAGATATGGGGAGAACCACCACCACCACCACCACCACCACAACAAAAAAATTCTTATTCTTGCCATCAAAGTCCCCTGAAGTCCCCATGGGAGCCTAGGGCATGTGTTCAGTGTGTGGCCGGACCCTGCTGTTTTGCAAGTCAGTGGGACGACCCCGGCCATGCTCCGAGAAGGCTGAGTGATAGGATAATTAGGACCAAGCCACAGCAAGGGGCATGGATTGTCGGTGGATAATAGCTTGTTTGCTAATTGCCAACACCAGATTTTCTGGGCAATTAGACATTTGGTTTCTTCCAAGACCTTCTGTGCAAATGTGGACGCATGGCTGCGGGCCTTCTAGGTAGCAGGTGGAGAGAGGGCAGTTCCTGGGGCTGGATGGCATCTCTCCGGAGGCTGCCCAGATGGCTATGCGCAGGAAGGAAGTGTCACCAACAGGTAAAAGGGTCATCTGGTCTCCCTGAGTGGACAGGCAGAGTCCCCCCTGCTTTTATGAAAGGTGGTGCCTTTGTGTTGGGAGATTAGCAAAGATACGGTGTTCAGTAGGGTGGTGGAGAAACACAGCTTACTTCCCCATTCTCTTTTTGAGAGCACTGGGCCAAGGGTGCTGACCAGAATAGGAAATCACTTCCCTTCCCAGAGGAGCAAGTTGATTTTTTAAATAAACATTTTATTACTGCGATAACGTATGAACGGATAACATAAAACTTGCCATTTTAACCATTTTTAAGTGTACAGTAATTCAGGGGCATGCATTATTTGCACAATGTTGTGTGTTTTAAGTGTACACTTTTTAAGTGTGCAATTCAGTGGGCATGCATCTTTTTACAATGGTGTGCATTTTTTAAGTGCACAATTCATTGGCATGAATTACATTCACAATGTTGTGTGTGCGCTTTTAAGTGCGCACTTCTTAAGTGTACAATTCAGTGGCATGAGTTATACTCACAATGTTGTTCAACCTTCACCACTGTTTATTTTCAAAACTTTTCGTCACCCCCCTCAGGAACTCTGTGCTCATTAAGCAACAACTCCCCATTCTGTAACCTCTAGTCCACTTTCCATCTCTCTGGGTTTGCCTATGCTGGATATTGAATGTAAGTGAAATCATATGATATTTGTCCTTTTGTGTGCAGCTTATTTCATTTAGCATGTTTTATGGTTCATCCATGTTTCGGCATGTATAAGGAAGCCGTTCCCTTTTACAGCCGAATGCTCTTCTTCTGTAGTGTATGCTGTGTTTCGTTTATCAGTTCGTCTGTTGGTGGACACGGGTTGTTTTCAGAATCTGGCTATTATGACTGCTGTAATGAACATTCACATAAAATATCTCTGAGTCCCTGTTCCCAGTTCATTTGAGTAGATAACCAGGGGCGAGAGTGCTGGGTGACACAGTAATTCTATATTTGACTTTTTGAGGGACCGCCAATCTGTTTTCCACAGTGACCGCACCATCTTACATTCTCAGTCACAAAACACAGGGTTCCGATTTCTTCACATCCTTGCCAATACTTGCCATTTTCCTTCCCTTTTAAAAGAAAATTCTAGTCATCCTAGTAGGCGTGAAGAGGTATCTCATTGTCGTTTTGATTTACATTTCCCTAGTAACTGATGGTGGTGAGCATCTTTTCATAAGCTTACTGACGATTTGTATCTTCTTTGAGAAATGTCTATTCAACTCTTTTGCTCAGGGAGTTGGGTTTTTGCCTGTATGATTTTGGGGCTATGCACCCCTCTTGCAGAGGCTGTAGCTGAGACTCCTGGGGAGGAGAGAGTCCAGGTGCCTGAGGCGGGGTGGGCTGCTATGCAGATTTGAGGCTTCAGGTCACTCTTCCATGATTTGTTTCTCCCCTGGGCCTGTTTGGTACCCATAAGTGGGGCTAGTCGAGTTCCCGGGATTAACACAAGGCGATTTAGCAGAAGAGACAGGTGGAATCACTCCTCATGTTCCCTCAGAAGCAGCCAGGCCTTTCCCAGACACCTCAACCCTTCCCCTCGGGCATCAGGCCGAGCAGAGCCCCGCATGGCCCTGGTACTCATAGGTGCGGCCTCCCGCCTTCATCCCTGTTGGTGTGCACAGTCCTTTGCTGGGCTGCACTAGGGCTCTCCTGTCCTGGGCAGGGCGGGGAGTGGAGAGGACTGTGGAGCTTTCCAGCACTGACCAGGGATAGTGTGACTTCTCCTTGGGGAAGACGCTAGAACAAACATTTGTGTGTGAACAATTGCGACAGCGTCAGGGCGATGGACAGCTCGGTGCTCCCGCTGCTTTCCGGCTGGCCCTTCTCCTGCTTGACCTTCTGTCCCTTGTGGGACCCATCTGCAGGGCCAGGGCCAGGGATCTAGCCTCCCTTTTGCTGTGTTGGGTTTTTTTTTTTTTTTTTTTTTCACCCTGAATGTCAGAAACCTTAAGCGTCAATGAAGAGGAGTCCACCCTGCTCTGGCGTGGCCCTCACACCAGAGGGAGGAGGTAATGCATCCGCCAGGCCTAGGTACTCTCTCTGGAAGCTGCACTCGGGCCCCAGATTCCTAGGACAGGACTTGTTAACGTTGGGAGTCTGAGGGCTAGGTTAGTCTTCCAAAAAAAACACCTACAAACATATCCGCTCAGGGGCTTCAAGTTCCCCTCGTCCGTCGTGGGGCCTGAGTTTAGAACTGGCTCTAGGGGGAGGACACCGCCGGGAGCTGGGGTCTTTGGGGGATTGCCAAGTATCTGCTGTGGGTTGGATGGCACAGTAGAAGGCCCAGTCGTCACCAGGAGAAAGGAACAAGGACATCGCATTTGATCAAGTTGTAACTCCCAAACCCACGGCACAGACATTCCTGTCTTCCCGGCTGGGGCTGGGGCCTGCTCATCGCATTGGCCTGTGTTGGAGAAGCCGTGTGCCTAGAAGAACGTGGGCCTCCTCACTTCTGCTCCCCTGGTGGCCCTTGCCATGTCTAAGCAGAGGACTTTGTTTTTCATTTCAGAAACAGCCCCCACATCTGCATATTCGTCTCCGGCCCGGAGTCTTGGGGATACAGGAATAACGCCTCTGTCTCCTTCCCATATTGTGGTAAGAAGTGTGTGTGTGTGTGTGTGTGTGTGTGTGTGTGTGTGTGTACATGCGCATGCTGACCACCTTTATTTTTTCAAGTCTGTTCTTATAATTCACATCTCCGGTCAGCCCCTCGCATCCGCTGAATGGAAATTAAATTGACTTGGTATCAGCCACATGAGCCCTGCCACGCCCCTTCTCTACCCTGGGCCGAGGAGGGCTTTCCGTGGTGTGACTGGTGCTTCCTGAGCCTGGGTGGGTGACATGCGTAGGCAGGTAGGAGCTGCCCTGTGAAGACTTGAGGCGTTCCTGTGGGAGGAAGCAGCCATCTCTGACCGGCGAGTACGTGAAATGCAGGGTCTGTGTCCATGGCGTTCCCTGCCATGTCCATGAGAAGGGACAGGGTAATTGCTTCTGCAGTTTGCCTGGGAGAGAAGACCCGAGCGAGATTTGCTGGACACCAGGCTGCTGCTCCTGCCCCACCCTGCCCTGCCCTACAAGAAGAGCTGGGCGGTGTGGTGCAGCGGGGCAGAGGGCTTTCACTGAGCCAAGGGAGCAAAGTGTCTGAGGAAAGGGCAGTTTGATGTGAGCCCCCGAGCCACGAAGACCCCTCAAGAAGAGTGTTGGAGCCACCCCTTGGCCGATGGTGACAACCTGTCCTGGTTTACCGGGGGGGGGGGGGGCTGTCTCCATGTTACACTGAACCTCCTGCTTCCTGGACACTACCGAAGTCCTGGGCAGACTGGGAGGGTTGGTCACCTGTGCCCAGTTCTGGGTTTTTCAAACTTTGCACCCTGAGGGTTCCCGGCAGGATCTTCAGGCTAGTGGGACAGGGTGGGGAACCGTAGGAGGAGAGGCCCCAGGGGCAGTGTTCTCATCTGCTTCAACCAATATACCAGATCCAAATTGTATTTTATTGTTTTTTAAAATAATTTAGAGTTCTGTAGGCATTTAGACAGAAATAGGAAAAAGGAAGTCCATGTTGCTTAAAAAACAGGTTTGGGTTGGCACCTGGAACGGCCTGCCCAGATGTCTCGACAGATGAGGACAGGCTCTGGGCCCCGAGGGCACTGGCGTGGCAGGGTCTCATGACCCGTATGCAGGATTGGGCGGGGCTCGGGCGTGCCCCACCTGCTCACGTGCACGAACGCTGGCACAGGTGGAGGGTCTCTGGGAGGCATCAAGGGCACAGCCGGTGGAGTTCTCTGGGCTCTGGCTGCAAGTAGTCTGCAGGGGACTCGGGGGGCAGTGAGGGGAAGACTGGGAGACTGTCTGCCCAGGGAGCTCTAGGCTTCTGCCTCGATGGTGGCACTTCTGCCTCGAGCCACGCACATGCAGGATTGATGAGGGGAAGCAGGCAGGCTACAGGCAGTGCCCTGCCCGGTCGGCCTGGCCCCACTCAGCACGCAGCCTCCTTTCCCCCACAGCCACTTGGGTGGGGGCTGAAGATGGCCGACCCTCTCCCCGGGGCTGCCTTGTGGGCAGACTCGAGCAGGAATGTAGCTGTCCCTCTGTCTGCAGTGAGTGTGCAGCCGTGCACGGTAGAACACCTGGCTGGGGGTGTTTTCCCGAAAGCCAGGCCTGCCTGCCTCCCCTTCCCCCCCCACCCCCATGCCCAGCTTCTCACTGTGTATCTGCAGAACGACACCGACTCCAACGTCTCGGATCAGCAGACATTTCTCGTGGTGGTGGCCATTGACTTCGGAACCACATCCAGTGGCTACGCCTACAGCTTCACCAAGGAGCCGGAATGTATCCACGTGATGAGGTGAGCGCTGTGGGCGGGGAGGGGCACGTGCTGGCACCAGACTCTGCCCCCGCGGTGACCTGGGGACAGGGGCCGGCCAATGAACAAGTGAATGACACTTAGGAGGAGGGCCCTGGATTCCAGCCCAGCAGGGCCCAGACCCACGGCGCCATTTTGGACAAGCCATCTCTCACCTCCAGGCTGCAGGCTCCCGTCTAATTCTGACGTAGGTGGTCTAGGGAGGGGCAGTGCAGTGTTGTGGAAGCCGGCTCGGATGATTCCAGGATATGGTCTGGGTGAGAGAGCCGATCTGCCGGGCCTCTGTGATGGAGGCGGTCCAGGTGCTGGCTCAGCTATTTGATACATCTTTTCTTTTTTTTTTTTTTGTGGTACTGGGGATTGAACCCACGGGCATTCGACCTCCGAGCTACACCCCCAGCCCTATGTTTTATTCTTTATTTTTGAAACAGGGTCTCACTAAGTTGTCGAGGGCCTCACTAAGTAGCTGAGGCTGGCCACGAACCTGGATCCTCCTATCTCAGCCTCCCAAGTACTAGGATTACAAGTGTGCACCACCACGCCCGGCTCTTAGGCAGTTTCTGAACCTGCTAAACCTCAGTTTCCCCACCTGTGAAAAGGGCATAATGATAGTTTCTACTTTACAGGGTGCTCATGCAAATTAAATGAGATTCTCTATCAGCATGCAGGAAAATATAAGGAGAGGAGGCGCTGGCTCTTCCAAGTGAAGACAGTATGGATGACAATACCAAAGGCTGAAAGCACCAAGCCTGGAAGGCGGTGAGGGGTGAATCTCAGCTGAATGACCCTAAAATAAAGTTTCCTGGGCTTCCTGGGGTGCACCCTGTGCCAGATGCGCCCCTGACCCCCACCCCACAATGTACACAGCAGCCTGGCCGGCCCTCACGCCACCCGTCCCGGGACCCAGAGTCTGTGAAGACTCTCATCAATCCTAGCGCCAACGTCAGCTCCCCCACTCTTGACCTCTAACCTCTGCAGCCTCTGTGGCCCTTCAAAGCTTGAGAAGCCTGGGATTTATCACCCGGATTTTTCCATCTCAGGGACAGCTTAATTGGTGTTGCATTTCCTTCAACTGCGTAATTGTGGGATGTATTCACTTCTCCCAGAGTAAGATTTTAGGAGTGTTTGTGAAGTGCAGTGTCAAATGAGAGTCATCGTGGTAGCGACCTCCACCCAGCCTTGGTTTAGGGCCCCATCATCTCTTGAAAGCCAGATGTGGCTCAGCCTGAGGCCATGGCCCTAAGACACTCCAGAGGCCCTCGGCTGTCATCTCATTAAGAAATAATTGAACACTAGCTCTACTAGGGCACCCAATGACCCCATGGCTCTCAGTGCCCCAAGACCCTAGGGTTCCATGTTGGGTGAGCCAGTTGGGTGCCCAGAGGATCTGTACTGCCCTTCCTGATTGAAAAGAACAGGGATCAATGTTTATCAGTTTCCATGTAGTTCTAAGAAACATTATTTCCACCGAATAGTGGAAAAGCAAGGGTGTAAATTGCTGTGAACTTGCTTGGAGTAAGTGTCCACGTGGCTGAGGCCCTCTGGAGACATACCTTAGCTATTGTAGACTTCCAGAGGGAAGTTGGTTTTACTTGGATTTTATTTCAATCAGAACACATTAACATAATCCTGATACAGACCAAAGACAAGGTAAGGGTAAGGACGTTTAGTATTTTGCATTTAAATAGGGATGAAGGAATACAAATGTGAAGGGGAAAAGCTCACAGGGTCTTGAGCTACTGAAATGTCACTTTCGATGGTAATGGTAATGACAAGTCTGTTTGTGAGAAGCACTGCGCAGAGCTGCTGCTTGGCATAAGAATCACCCCTGTGTCTCCACACGGGTCACCTCGGGGACTCTGGCTCCCGACTAGAGTCCTGCCTCCTGATGGAGCCTTCCTGGGATATTAGCCAGAGACCATTCCAGAGCCATTGGAGCAGCAAGTCTTACTGGAGGCTGGCGCTCCATCTGGTCTGCGATGGCACCGCTGATGCTGATGCTTAACGGTGGCGCGCGGGGAGCAGGCTCGAGCTCAGCCAGGGGGCGCAGCCACCTCCCCAGTGTGCCAGGGGAAGCGGTTCATTCCTCTCTCTGCACCGGTGGCTGCTCCCAGGGGCACTTGGCTAGGGCCTGGCAGGGCAGGGAAGGAAATGGCCAGGATCTTGGCAGCCCTGGCTTCTCTGCAGTGGCCACAAAGAAGACAGGAAGCAATGATTCACCTGCCCTCCCACCCTGCTTCCTAGTGTCCCCTTTTTCCTGTCTAAGAAGGGGGGACACTCTTCTGTTCCTTTGCACGTGTCTGTCTGCGTGTCCCTCTGTACCCCCTCGGCCTCTCTTCTGGCTCCTCTTCAGTGGTCATTTCCCTCCTCGATGTCCCCTCTTTGGTCTCATTCCGCCTTGTTAGTGTGGCTGTCACCAAGCTGTGGAGGCGCCCAGGTGGATTCCTGTCTGGATCTCGTCTGTAGATTCTGGCTTGCGTTTGCAGCACCCTCCTCAGGAGGTCGATACTGCAGGCTCAACTGGAGCTCCTGGGGTTCCCTCCGGTTCCCCTTAGTTCTGTGTCTGCGCTCTCTCCTCTGGGCTCCCAAGCTGGAAGGCTCTGGGGCGCCTGGGCTCCTGTTCACCAGCACAACATGGATTGTTGGTTCCCTCTATACTGGCTTGCCCCCCCCCCCCCCTGCCCATCTATTTCTTCCTGCAACTCTCTTATTTCTGCTCCCAGGCGAGGCCTGACCTCCTTATCTGCCTCCTGGCTTCCCCTCCCTCTGCCTTTGGTCCACCTGGCTCTCATGAATAGCAGCTCTGATTCTGTCTTGCCTCCGCTCAAAGATCTCCAGCAACTCCCCATTGTTAATGGATTAAGTCTCTAAGTCTTCAGTATCCTTCCCAGCCTGCTTCCAACACTTTGCAGCTTCATTTCTCACTCTTCCATTTATACAATCACTGTTCTCATTTATACGCTCTTATCTAACCAGCACAGACACTGAGCATCCGCCCATGCCCTCTCACCTCCGAGCTGCCTGGAGCGTCCTTCCTGCCTTTGAGATCCGATTGTTCTTCACCTTTTCCAGTCTCCTCTGAGTCCTGCATTCTCTCCTCAGCCCCACCAGCTGGCACCTCTGCCTTCTCCAACCCCTCAGGCTGTTTCCCTGGGCCCTGTGTTTCTGTTGGAGAAGGCATGTATTTATGCATCCCTACCTGGTTTCAAAGAGGATACAAGTCAGCTCTTTATCTGCTACTGAGTGCTTGCAAAATGAAAAACATCCCTCCAAAAAAACAAACAAACAACAACAATAAAAACAAATTACCTACCCCACTGTGAGTTACTTGAAGGCAGAGACATACACAGCACAGACACACAGAAGCTGCTCAGTAAGTACGAAAGAATAGAGGCAGACCATGTTACCAGCAAGCACTTGGCACTGGCCCCTCCCCCTTCTCTTTTATCTGAAGTGTCTCTATAGCCACTGCTCTGCCGGCCGGACCAGAGCATGCCTGAGCATCCACGTATATGACAGCGTGTATCCAGTAGGCGCTTAACTCTGCGCTGTCTGAACTGGGATTTTGGAGGAAGTCCCCTTCACCTTTGCCTTCCCCTGGTGGCAGGAGATGGGAGGGAGGAGACCCTGGTGTGTCCAACCAGAAGACACCGACCACCATCTTGCTGACCCCCGAGAGGAAGTTCCACAGCTTCGGGTACGCCGCCAGGGACTTCTACCACGACCTGGACCCCACCGAGGCCAAGCAGTGGCTGTACCTGGAGAAGTTCAAGATGAAGTTGCACACCACAGGGGTGAGCCCCAGTCCTCCGCTCGGGAGAGTGTTTGGGGGGGGGGTCTTTTCAACCCAGGGGCTCATATTTCTCCCAAACAGAAAGTAAGGTTTATTGACCTTGAATATTCAACACTTTTGTAGAACACACAGTGCTTTCTTTTTTTCCCCTTCTCTCTCTCTCTCTCTTATTAGTGTTACTGGGGATTGAACCCAGGGGCATTCTACCTCTGAACTACACCCCCATCCCTATTTTATTTTTTATTTAGTAGCAGAGTCTCAATAAGTTGGGGAAGCTAGCCTCAAACCTGTGATCCTCATGTCTTAGTCTCCCAAGTACTGGGATTGACAGGTGTATGCGTATTCACGCGTGCACACACACGAGCACACATGCGTATTCATGCGTGCACACACACGAGCACACGCACACTGCTTTTTGACGTACATGTGGGCGGGGAGGTATTCAGAATATTTAACAACTCATTCATCTGACCAGTCAGAGGGGACCCTGGCTGTTGCATGGGTATAGGGTGCTGGGCCCCCGGCTGTGCCAGGAGTCCTCCCTTCAATTGGGTCATTGGGAGATCAGGGGTTCCCTTATTCACAAGGAGCAGCTCAGAAGCTAGGGGCATTTGGAGGAGTAGGGTAGTGGCTATTAGCTGGCAAATTTGGGTGGGAAGGAGGTGACTCCTCTGTGTCCAGACAGTGGCCGCTGGCAGATCAACCCTTAGGACATCAAGTGCCAAATAACTGGAGGCCCATCTGCCAGAACCGTGGCCTCAGTCCTCTTTCCGGCAAACCAGTGTTCTGTAAGATGTCAAAGTCAAATAGACTTCTCCCGCTTTGAAACTTCCTGGGAAGCTGGGCACCGGATAGATTTTTTTTTTTCTTATCAAAGTAAGCATTTCATTCCATAAATTTTCTGTAATTCTCAGTACTTAGAGATGCGGGTGGTGCCCATGTTTAAGACCAAAGCCTGGGTTTAAATCCTGCCTCTGGCACCTTGACCTGACTGGGCCTCATTCTGTGGGCCAATGACAGTGGCTTGCTCATGGGCTGTTGTAAGGATTAAAGGAATGAAGCTCTCTCAGCTGCGTCCAGTGCAGAGGAAGGTCCAGCCAAGCGCTTGCTCCCATTAGCACTGCTTTCCTTGGTCTGCTGGCAAATGTTTGCAGATGACAAAATAAACATTAACTGGAAAGGCGACAGCCAGCACCCGACCTCTAAGGCCCAGCGCACACCCTGCGGTTGCCTCTCTGTGATGCAGACCCACTCCAGCCAGAAATGACTTGTCCGGGCGCTTCTGGCGGGTCTCAGTGCTAAATGGCAGGATTGCATGGGTAGAGGCAGAACATGAGTTTTTCAAGTTCATTTTTTTTCAATCCAGAGCTGCTGTGGCTTCCCGGTGCTTGGCTGTGTATTTGATCCTGGGAGCCCAAAAGCTGGCTTGTCTTTTTTGGGCGAGGGAGGCGGCTGGCTGGGAGGAGTGAGCAGGTGCACAGGGGTCAGGAGATGCCGGACAGGCTCTGCAAGGCCAGTTTAGTATTTCACTCAGTGCAGCTTCTCACTCCAAAGCAGAGCAGAAATTCTCCAGCCTGCGTCAATCCAGGGGTCCCCCTGGATTTTTTTCCTGGCAGTAAGGAGTTTGTGGATCCAGGGGCTTCCTCCTGATATTTGCTCCCACTCTCTGTCTGTCCTCCATCCCACAGGGACTTTTCTCATCATTTTTCGGTGACCTTTGTCCCTGTATCTGGGCTCTACAGAGCATCCTCCATCCAAGGACCAAGCGCGGCAGCTGCTTTGGCTTCTGGCAGAGAAAGCAAAGCAGCAATGATGCTGGATTAGACAGGGCAGGCCTTAAAATAGGAGCTCTTCTATTTTGGCGACTTGGTTGGTAGCTCCTCCAGGAATGTAGAGCTTCATGTCTGTTGAGTGTTGAGCACGGCAGTGACTTGGCATAAGTTAGGCCTCCATTAGGGGGCCTCCTAGGCGTGACCATGTGTGTCCACGCGTGGAAATTGTATATAAATTGCATTGGGTGTGGCATCTGCTGCTTATTTTCTCTTTGCTGACTCTGCTATTGCCTTGAAACCCCAGATGATCCAGGAGAGAGAGAGAGAGAGAGAGAGAGAGAGAGAGAGAGAGAGAGACAGACAGACAGACAGACAGACAGACAGAAGGAAAAAAAATGGAGGGATATTGAACACGGGGGCAATCTACCTCCGAGCTACACCCCAGCCCTATTTTTTATTCTTTATTTTGAAGCAGGGTCTCACTAAGTTGCGGAGTGCCTCACTAGGTAGCTGAGGCTGGCCTCGAACCCAGATCCTCCAGTCTCAGCCTCCCAAATGCTGGGATTACAAGCGTGCGCCACCATGCCTGGCTTCAGAGCCTCTTTCAACTTAAGGGACAGTGCTTCCAGGCCCCATTCGGAGGAGATGCCCCATTCTGTTCTGCTTTATCGCACAAGGGAAAACACAAATATGGCTCACAGGACTCCTCAGATCTCCAAGCATCAGTCCTTAATGTCAAAGGCACGTGTCTCCCTGGTCTTACTATTAGTATTATTATTCCTTCCTTATTATTATTATTTCTTCTCCCCAACAGGACCTCACCATGGACACAGACCTGACAGCTGCAAATGGCAAGAAAGTCAAAGCCCTGGAAATCTTTGCCTATGCCCTGCAGTACTTTAAGGAGCAGGCGCTGAAGGTAGGACGAATGAAGGTTGACACCTGTTAGGTGTGTTAGGCTCCCTGTCTGGGTTGCTGCACCTGCTAGGGAGAGAGAAGTTTAGCCCGGAGCGTGGGTTTTGGAGTCAGGACGGCAGGATGTGGTCTCAGATGTGCCTAGTGAGGATGTCAGTGGTACAGCTGCTCTGGAAAAACGTTTGGCAGATTTTGAAAAAGATTAAACACAAAGATACCATATGACTCAGCAGTTATACTCCTAGTTACACACCTAAGATAAACGAACACATGTTCACACAACCACTTGTGTATATGAATGTTCGTAGCACCGTTACTCATAATGAGTAAAAATGAAACACCCTAAGCGTCCATCCACCGATGAATGGATAACCAAAATGGTGAGTATCCACACAATGGAATACTACTCACCCATAAAAAGAATGAAGTATGCTGCCTACTTAAATATGGATGAACCTACAAACCATGTAAAAGAAGCCAGGTATAAAAGCCACATATTGTGTGATTTAGCTTTCATGAAATGTCCAGAATGGGCAAATCCACGCAGAAAGAAAGCAGATTAATGTTTGTCAGGGACTGGCAGGAGTGGGAATGAGAGGTGACTGATACTATATACTAAAATGTTCTGAATTACACATGTTAAAGGGAAGATTTCATCATATGCAAATTATATCAGTTAAAAACAAAAAGGTATGAGATACAGCAGCTGTGCAGTTTGAGAAAGGTACTTCATCTCCCTAATATTCATTGTGTAACCTAAAGAGTAGGTCAGGTAGAACCGGGCGTGGTGGCATAAGCTTGTCACCCCAGTGCTTGGGAGGTTGAGACAGAAGGATCCGGGTTCGTGGCCAGCCTCAGCTACTTAGTGAGGCCCTCCGCAACTTAGTGAGACCCTATTTCAAAATAAAGAATAAAAAATAGGACTGGAGCTGTAGCTTTGAGATAGAATGCCCCTGGGTTTAATCCCCAGTACCCCCCCCCACACACACAAAAGAGTAGGTCAGGTAAGGGTACCTTGAGGATCGTTTGATATTGGACATGAAGTGTCTTCCTTGAGTACTGGTGTGTAGTCAACGCTTGGTAAATGGTGGCTGCTATCTCTGGCTTGTAGTAGAAATAGCTTGGTGGCAGAGCTTTAGGGCATGGCAGAGAAGAAAAAGCCACCCTTAGCTCATGGTAGCCAGGGGGCATAGTGAGAGAGAAGAAGGCCAGGGACAGATAGGGTCCATGGCTACACCCCAAGCGTCTTCCCACTTCAGCCATGTCCTGTCTTTAAACCTGGCAGCATTGTCTAACACGTGAGCTTCTCTGGGGGACATCTTCCCTTCCCTTCCTTCCTTCCCTCCCTCCCTCCCTCCCCCCCCTTCCTCCCTCCCTCCCTTCCTTTCTTCCTTCCTTCCTTTCTGTCCTTCTTCCTCCCTCCCTTCCTTCCTCCTTTCTTCCTTCCCTCCCTCCTTCCCTGTCTCTCTCTTTCTATTTTAATTTTTTTTTGAGTACTGGAGATTGAACCCAGGGACATTGTACCTTCAAATTACACCCCCAACCCTTTTTATTTTGAAACAGGGTCTTGCTAAAGTGCTGAGAGCCTTGCTAAATTGCAGAGGCTGGCCTTGAACCTGCTCTCCTCCTGTTTCAGTCTCCCAAGTACTGGGATTACAGATGTGCACTTGGGGGGCATTTTTAAATCCAAACTCTAACACCGGGTCTCACCATGTGCTGCCCTCCACCATGTTAGGATGCAGCAAGACGGCCCTCACTGGGTGCTGAGCAGAGGCTGCACCACACTAGTGGACTTGCCAGCCTGCAGACCTACCAGCCAAGTAAACCTCTACTCTTTACAAATTTACCCAGTTGTGGCATTAGCTATAGCAACAGTAAATGGATCAAGAAAATCGCCCCCATAAAAGACTTGAGACCATAATGGCCCAGAATGCTAAAGCCTGCAAATTGCCAAGTGGCATACCATTCAAGGCCTCCTCCCACAGGCACGGTGATGAGTGGGTGTGAACCAGATGGTTAAGGAGCCCTGAGGCATTGAGCCTTATCCAAAGAGAAGGAGAACTGCAGAAGCGTTTGGCATCATGCGATCACTAGAAGAAATTTAGTGAGGCCTAGAAACCGGGCCAGAGGGAGACGAGGGGGCAGCGAGAACGTAATACTACTTCCATTTGTTCAAGTACACTTTTGTTTTAGCACCTTTAATGTGCCAGATCCTATCCGAGTGTGGCAGTGTAGAAATCAATGCAGACCACAGGAGCATGCGGTCAGGGGCAGGGTCATGAGGGGTGACCGTGGTGTGGGTGGATCAGAGATTCTGTCCAGTGGGGAGCATCACAGAGGTGGAGACAGAGGGCATTTCATGGGCAGCCACTGGAAGGGCAGTGTTTCCAGCTGGTGGGAATGGCTAAGGGGCAGTGCAGAGGAAGGAACCCACAGCCGACAGCAGTGGGAAGCTGGGCTCTTGCCATGGGAGGGGGCAGGGCTGCGGGATAAGTCAGCATGCCAAGCTCAGGGCGCAAATGCCACGTTAAACAACTGCTTCTCTAGTAATGGGGAGCCACTGAGGATTTGTAGGAGGGGAATGATACCTCCACCGGAAGAGTAGGAGGGTATCTTAGTCCATTCTGTGCTGCTGTAACAGAATACCCCAGATTGGGTAATTTGTAAAGAACATTTATTTCTCACAGTTGTGGAGGCTGGGAAGTCCAAGGTCAAGGCACCAGCCTTGATGGGGTGTGTCTGATAAAGGGCTCTGCTTCCAAGATGGAGGCTACAAACCCTGTAGCCTCTGGGACATGCAGAAGAGTGCAGAGAGCGAGCTCACTCCTGCAGGCCTTTTATCCAGTGGCACTGATGCATTCTATTTATTTATTTATTTATTTATTTATTTATTTATTTATTTATTTATTTATGTGTTTGTTTATTTATTAGTCCTGGGGATTAAACCCAGGGGCACTCTACCTCTGAGCTACACTCCAATTTTTTAAAAATTACACTCCTATTTTTTTTTTTTTTCGGTACTGGGGATTGAACCCAGGGGCATTCTACCTCTGGCTACACCCCCAGCCCTCTTTTTTTTATTCTTTATTTTGAAATAGGGTTTCACTAAGTTGCAGAGTGCCTCACTAGGTAGCTGAGGCTGGCCGCGAACCCTGATCCTCTGGTCTCAGCCTCCCGAATGCTGGGATTACAAGTGTGCGCCACCACGCCCGGCTTACACTCCTATTTTATAAAATTATTTTGAATCAGGGTCTTGCTAAGTTGCTGAGGTCCTCACTGTATTGCTAAGGCTGACTTCAAGCCTGCAATCCTCCTGTCTCAGCCTCCCAAGTGCTGTATTACCGGTGTGTGCCACCATAATGGGCTAGCACTGATGCATTCTTGAAGGTGGCTCTCCCAACCTAAACACTTCACATCAGGCCCCGCCTCCCTACGCTGCTGCCTCAGGGGTTAGGTTTCCAACACGTGGCTCTTGGGGACACATTCTGTATTCATCAGTGTTGTTACAGCTATAATCTCAAAGACTGACCATGTAACCTAGAGGAAAGAAGATTTATTTTCTTACAGGTTTGGGTTCTGGCCGGGGACCATGGGTCTCAGGGCATGGCAGCAGGAAGCAGGGAGAGGGAGCGCACTCATGAGCTGTGCTCCTCACATCATGGAGGCCGCAAGCAAGAGCGAGAGCTGGAGGGGAGGGGGAGCCATTTATAATCCCAAGCCTGCACCCCACGGGACCCACATTCTCCAAACACACCCCGTTGCAATAGATTTATCCACCACTGGGCTTAAAACTCTCACGACTCAATTACATCAACTCCAAACACCAGTTTTTTTGAAGCTCTTCAAGGGGCCATTCTATATCTAAGTTATAGTATAACACGTTCTGATCATACCTTAAAGGGAGGATGGCCATGGGGGGAGGGCCCAGCGAAGGCAGCTAAGTCCCATCCTGAGGGAGGTTTGTCTGAAGAATAAGAGTGAGGCTCAGACTCGGAACAGTATGGCAGTCAAGAAGAAAGAGGGGCTGGGGCTGAGAAGGAGTGGGTCCTAGGGAGGGGGGGAGGGGAGAGGCCTGGGCAGGAGTGGGCGGGGGAGAGGGTCACTGGGCAGGACAGCAGTGAGCAGGGGAGGGCAGGAGCGGGGCTGGGCTCTTTGGAGCTGAGAGCGGTGAGCACCTTGGTCCCAGGGGCAGAAGCCAAAGGGGAGGAGCTGGGGTCCAGGAGGCCACCTGAGGGCGCATCTGGGACCTCAAGGCAGGTCTGAGACAGGTGAAGGGAGAGAGAGAGAGAGAGAGAGAGAGAGAGAGAGAGAGAGAGAGAGAGAGAGAGAGAGAATACTTAGAGGCTTCTGAGTTAGGAGAGTCAGGGACTCAGGGGAAACTGAGGCCTGGAGAAAGGCTGTGACGTTGGCATGAGTTTCAAGTTTGCCTAGAGGAAAGGATCGAACAGCCTGTGTCAGCAGGGGAGGGGACACATGGAGGGAAATGGTCCCAGAAAGTCAATCAGGGGCCCCGATTCCATTGTTGTTTTGTTGTTTGTAAACTTAACAGCCCAGGCAGAGAGGTTCTGGGGAACCTGCTAGCACCTTTCTTTTTCAAAGCAGCCCCTTCTCCCAGCCAGAAGCAGGTTGTGAAGGAATTCTTTGGCCAAAGCTATTTGAGGAGATGCACCCACAAGGGCTGGTTGGTAAAAGAACCTGCCAGTGGGAGCCCCAGTGGGGACCGACCGATTCAGAGGGAGGGGGTCAGCTTGCTGGACGAGAATGAGCTATGGTAAAATATCTGCCAAAGTGCAGTGTCTGGCTCCTCTCAGCCTCCCAGGTGGTCCAGATTAGCCCACCACTCACCTTCTGAGCCCTTTCCTGTTTAAAGAGTTGAAATTAGCCTGGTTGATGTTGATGATTGGCATCCTGCTTAGAGTTCCTCCCACATGTCAGCCTGCTCATCGGATATATATATATATATATCGAGAGAGAGAGAGAGAGAGAGAGAGAGAGAGAGAGAGAGAGAGAGAGAGAGAGAGAGAGAACTGGGGATTGAACCCAGGAGCATTTTACCTCCAAGCTACACCCCTAGCCCTGTGGACCTTATGCAAGGATGCAAAATGTAATGATTGAAACTGGCCACCTTATGCTGTCAAAAGACAGAGATATTTTGTTAAAATGTGTTTTTAAAAAGTTCACTGAATGTATTTAACATGACTGAACTTAAAAATGGGTAAGGCGGAAAACTTTATGGTACATGCATTTTTACCACAATTAAAATATTTTAGAATTTTTTTTTTTTTTTTTGCAGTACTGGGGGTTGAACTCAGGGGCATTCTACCTCCGAGCTACACCCTCAGCCCTATTTTTTATTCTTTATTTTGAAACCGAGTCTCACTAAGTTGCAGAGTGCCTCACTAGGTAGCTGAGGCTGGCCGCGAACCCGGATCCTCCGGTCTCAGCCTCCCGAATGCTGGGATTACAAGCGTGCGCCACCATGCCCGGCTCAATATTTTAGAATTTTTAAAAGGTAAAAATAAAAATATATATATATTGATCGAAGCAGAAGTTAGTTCAGTGAAAGGGTGGGTTGACAACTATTTGAAACAATAGGAAAATGAGGAACTATCGGGCAAACTAACTTCCTTCCTTCCTTCTTTCTCCCTCCCTCCCTCCCTCTCTTCCTTCTCCCTCCCTCCCTCCCCCCCTCCCTTCCTTCCTTCCTTCCTTCCTTCCTTCCTTCCTTCCTTCCTTCTTTTCCCAGCCTATTAATCTTGTGTGCCCAGAGTTGACATTGATGCAGAAATGTCTTTGTGTATATCTTGGTCTACATTCTTGCTGCTATAACCCAAGACAACTGATCGCACAACATAGAGGAAAGAAGATTTATTTGCTCAGAGTTTTTTGGAGATCTGAGTCTCAGTCCATGTTAGGCTAGGTTCCATCTGTGGAGCTCAGGGCATGGCTGCAGGAAGCAGAGAGAGGGAGGGCAAGGGCTCCACTCTCACTTCACGGAGCCTTAAAGCAAAGAGAGCCAGTAAGGCGATTCAAAGACAGAAGCACAGCCCCTAAGGCCACAGCCCCCAGGGACCCACCTTCTCCAGCCACACCTGACAGTCTACGCTATTGCCCAGTAAACCCATCAAATGTACTTACACTGGTGATACTACAGCCCTCATGACTAACCACATCAATACTGAACATTAATACATGAGCTCTTCAGGGGGCATTCCATATATAATGTAACAGTGTGTATTTATGTTTGATTTGGGATTGTCTGGTGATTGTGGCAATAGGAAGGGAAAGAAAGGAAGGACCTAGCATTGATCAGAGGCTGTCTTTGGGCCAGACATTCCACATGTGTTTAGTTTAATTTTAACAATAACGCTGTGGTTTATTATCTCTATTTCACAGATGAGAATACTGAGTCTGAGAACTCTTCCAGGGACATATTTTGTCTTTGTGGCCCACAGAAACCTCTGATTGCCCATCCCATTTGTCTTCATGGGCCCCATGTCAAAGTCTCAGTGTCTGCATCTGTAGGGAAGGGGTAAATTATTATCCCTTCCCAAGCGGGTTCTCGAATGGTTAACAGAGATAAGCAAATTGTTCGTAGGGATGGACACCTAATAAGCTCTGCATCCTGTCAACAACCTAGTGACTAGTGACCTCCGTACTATTATCCCCATTGTATAGATACAGAAACTGAGGCCATGGAAGTTGTCATCTGTACAAAGTCCCATGGCTAGCAAGTGGCCAAAGTGATCTCCCTCTGTCCACCCCTCTCCCTTTTGGAGTTACATTGAGTGGAAGAACCCAGAGCTCTCTGCTGGCTGAATATTCAGAAAAAATCTCTTGACTCCGACACTGGTGTGGTCAGGATGCGGTGGATCAGACTCCTTGAGAGTTTGACTGGAAACCTGGACTCCCAGTGAAGCCCTAGGAGGCCGGCCCCGAGGACCAGCTGTGCCTCTTGATCTGCTGCCTTTATCTCTTCTGCCTTTAGGAGCTGAGTGACCAGGCTGGTGCAGAATTCGAGCAGTCCGATGTCAGATGGGTCATCACGGTGCCTGCCATCTGGAAACAGCCCGCCAAGCAGTTCATGAGACAAGCTGCTTACCAGGTGAGGGCGGGGGCCCAGGAGAAGGGCCTGAGATGTCCACGGTGGTGACTGGAGTCTGCGCAGGTATCTCGGGCACTCACAGGCCTCCCCAGGAGGCAGAGAGGAAGCTCCCACAGGAAGGGGGTGGAGGGGTACCCAGAGCCTTCCTCTTCCTCAGCTTTATCTTGGGGACAAGTGGGAGTCAGTCTGGCAACTACAGGGGTTCGAGCTCGGTTTTCTTTCTTGGTTTATATGTTCCCAGGCCATGCTTCTGCTGTAGACTCCCTGGGGCTAGGACATCAAGCTGGGGCTCCGAGACGTTTCTCTGTGTGTGAGTGGAAGTGAGAATCTTAATGCTTAAGAAATTAGATCTGAATACAGTCAGAATAGACAAGTGCTTTGCCCTGAGCTAGGCATTTCAACTTGGTTGAGACTGATATCTGCACATCTGCAGCTGCAAGCAAAGGGAATGTGATGGTCCTCTGCACAGTTCCCGGCACGAGCCACTCGGGAGCAAACAGGACCCCAGGGATGGACAGGGCGCTGCCCTGTGTGGTGACTGACAACACATGAGGGTGGTGCGTGGGGTGTTGGTCAACCACAGGGCAGTCGTCATCCTCAGAGACAGGGCCCTCCAGCGCCAGTGGCCAGCCCGCTCCTGTGGGCACCAGAGCCACAAACCCTCCCAGCCTCTAGCTCTCACACCCTGTAGACAACTCATGCTGCAGTGGCTTCCGTGAGCGTTTGAGTTCACGGAGAGAATAGCCGGCCATGCTGACCTTCTGGGCTCATCCCTGGGGCAGAGTGATTCCTGCTGGACTTCCACCCCTGGGGCCTGGGTCGACTCTTTATGTCTTGAGAGTCAGTCTTCCAAGTCTGCAACCTCACACCCGGTTGAGGTGCATCACCAAGGCAATAGATGTACCCTTGTCCCCAGCACAGTTTGCAGGAGACATCCCGCCTACCTTTCCCAAGGAAACTCTGATGTGGAATTTGTGGCCATGTGTATGAGCCTTTTTTCTTTCTTTCTTTCTTTTTTTTTGCAAAACACCCACAGAATCATCCCTGGGTTCTAGAATACAGCAAGATGGCCAGGGGAGCGCTGGCGTCGTGCATGGCATTCAGCGCCCAGGGCTTTACTCTAAGCAGCACACAGAGTGCAACCTGCCCCCAGACAGACAAGGGCAGGGAAGGCCTCCACGCATGCGACCTCTCTCCCTATCTCCAGGCCCTCGCCTCTGCTCCCTTCTTCCTCCGTGCAGCGTGAGAACCTGGCTCCATGTATGGAGCTGCCAAAAATAGATCTGTTTTTATAAGGATGAAAACAGAGGGTGGAAGTTGCAGAAAAAGGCAATTTTTTTTTAAGAAGGGAAGAAAAAAAAACCCCAAGAATGCAGTTTAGCTGTTCACAGAAGCCCCAGGCACGACAGAGCTGTTTCTGTAGTGTCAACCTTCAAGCCGAGTCCAAAGATGGCACACGGGGACACAGGCGTTTGCAGATGGCTGTCCAGTGCTCTGAGCTTTTCCCAGGAAGTGTATTCAAGATTCAAGGCTTCGAATCTCATTTCTCAGCCCACAGGAAAGACTTCAGCAACAAATGTGTGACTTGTGAAAGGGTCAAATTATATTTTTAGCTTGAAAAAAAAAATAAAAAAGAGGTGCAGTGCCTGGTCAGTCTGTGAGGGCTGAGGGAGCCCTGGGCTGGCTCTTCCTGAGCCAGCATGGTCTCTGAGTGGGCAGGGCCCCCACCGGGGAGTCCAAGGAGGAAAGCAGGCAGGGGAGGCGGGCATCCTTGGCTTTGGTGAATCCAAATGGCCTCTCAGAGAGAAAAGGGCCGGCAGCTCCTGGGAGGGACAAATGAGATCGGTATTTATTTATGGCTGTGGGGACTTTGTTTCTGAAGCCCAGGGACAGGCTGTGGACAACAGGGACTGTCTTTTCGGTGCTGGGTAACTTTTATCCAGCGTTCTAGCAGTTTAGGCTTTGCCTTTTGTAATTCTGCTTTGATTCTTGTGTTTGGATTCATGTTAGGGTTTGGGGAACCATAGTGGATTTAAAGAGGCAACCATTATTCTTGGTGTGTTCATTTGTTTATTTATCAGACACCACACACCCATGCTGAGGCCTCTGTGTGCCAGGCTGTGGTGGGCACTGGATTCATCCACCTGGCCCAGACAGGCTCCCTGCCCTCAGCTTGTTCTGAGCTGAGCCACTCTTAGTGTGGGGTTCCAGGGGTCCATTAGAGGTTCGTTTGCATTGTGGATTTCTCTGTAGTCTATTTAGCTTCTCCTCTAGAAGAGTTCCAGGTCAGAATGGAAGTGAGGCTTGCAATATCTCTCTGCTCTGTGCCCCCCTCCTTCCTGCCATTGTTATAGAGAACAAGAAAGATATGATTCTGTGATGGCTAAATTTATTTGTTTATTTACTTACTTATTTATTTATTGTACTAGGAATTGAACACAGAAGCATTCTACCTCCGAGCTACACCCCCCCCAGCCCTTTTTATTCTTTATTTTGAAACAGAGTCATGCTAAGTTGCTGAGGTTGGCCTTGAACCTGAGACCCTCCTATCTCAGTGCCCCAAATACTGGGATTACAGGCATGAGCTACCACACCCGGCTCTGTGAGGGCTAATTTTATGGGTCAGTTTGACCAGGCCAGGGGAAGGGGCAGCTATTTGGTTAAAAATTGTCCTAGGGGTTCCTGTGAGGGCATTTTGGATGAGTTCAACATTTACATGGCTAGACCAAGGAAAGCAGATCACCCACCCTCCCTGGTGTGGCGGGTGTCCTCCAATCTGTTGAAGGCCTGAATAGGGCAGAGGGCTGACCTTCCCTGGCTAGGAGGAAATTACTCCTGCCTACCTGCCTGTGAGCTGGAACTTTTCTTTTTCTTTTCTGCTTTTGGACTCAAACTGAAACATCCCTCTTCCGGGTCTTGGGCCTAACCCCTTTGGACAGTATCTACACCATTGGATCCCCTGGGTCTCCAGCTTGCCAATTGCAGATCTTGGAACTTATTAGCCTCTGTAGTTTTGAGCCAAATCCATATAATAAATCACATAGATCTGTATCTCCTGGTTCTGTTTCTATGGAGAGCCTGGCGAAGGCCGGACCTGAGCAAAAACTATAGTTCTCCATCCACCGACAACGGAGCATGCTCACGGGGCATCCCTCTCTGTGAGAGAGATTTAATCAGGTGGATATTTGTTTCCTTCTTGGAGGTGGTGACTGCCCACTAGCTGCTCCACCGGCAGTGCATGCCCTCGACCGGACTTCAGACAGAAGGGCCTGAGGAACTCGGGAGAATGAGTGTGGCATCTTGGGAAAGTGGGCGTGTCCACTTTGGCGCGTGGGAACCATGGAGCCCCTCCTTCCAGGCCCGGGAGGCTTCTCTGCTGAGCCTCACCTTCCCACCTGCCAGGTGGAGGGGGGAGAGGTGCGGAATCTTGCAGCCTAGACCTCTCCGGGCCTCTGCTGTCCCTGTCTGTGAGAGCTGCAGAGCCAGGCATGCAGGTGCATTTCATCTGTGAACTAACTCCTCAAACTCGTCTGGTCTCAGAGCCTGTTGAAGAAATGGGTTAAACCTCCATCTTTCATAATCCACAGACTCAGGACATTCATAATCCCTTTTAAAGCATTCAGGGACAAGATGGTAGCAGGAAAATAAAAAAAGACATTTGTTGCCTCTTCTGAGGCCTTTGGGAAAAACCTGGGAACCTTTCACGGAATGTAGGGGGATCATGGATAGGAACCAGTCCAGATTTTTCTAAAGGCATTTTGCCTACAACATGTAACCCTAGTAGGTTCCAGAAACCTGTTAAATAAATGGTGCTCCCATATGTAGGATGATATCATCTAACATGGAGATGCAGCTTGCCGTCCCCTCCCTGCCTGTACTTGCTGCAGTGAAAAATAATCCTATCAAGAGAAACAAAAGTGCTGCACTCCCAGGCCTGGCGCAGCTGTGCTCCTTTGTGGCGGGCCGGCAGAGCACTTAACTGTCTGGCCATTTTTCTCAGCTGTGGACACAGTCCCTTGGCAGATTTTCCTGGCAGATTGCAGGACTGAGGAGGAGGGCTGAGGAGCTCGGTGGCCGAGGGAAACACCCACTTCCATGGGCTCCCTGGAGGGTTTCTCTCCTGCTCCTCCTGAGTGGGCTTGAGATCTCAAAGCAAGACTCTAAAAAGCTACTAGGAGGCCGTTTCTGCGGCCCCAGATTCCTGGAGGAGTCAAACAGAGTAGCATGCCTGCGGGTTCAGACACTTTCTGTTTGTAGAATCCCCAGGTCGTGTCTGTGGAATGTGTTCAGTTCAGCAGAGGCAGGGCCAGGAGAGTGCAGAAGAAAGGCCGGCTAGAGGAACGGGCCACTCTTTGGCTCAGCAACTGCCTTGCGGGCACCTACTGTGTGCTACAGGGCGAGAAGACTTGACTGTGGTCCTCAGAAAATGTACAGTCTTGCAGGAAAGGCTAGACATGTCTACACCATCGATATAGTTGGAGACATGTGAAGGGCGTAGCAGGGTCCCCAGTGGAGGGAGACCTCACATGGGAATAGAGATGGCATGGTTCCTGTTCCAAAGGCAGAGAGAGAATGTTCGGCTCCAGTTGATCCTGGCCTGGCCCCAAGCAACACAGACCCATAGGTCTCCAGGAGGGCTGCTGTTAAGTCACTGCCAGTGTTAAAGGAGCAAAAGATTGTACTACCAGCCTGGACAACTTAGTGAGACCTTGCTTCAAAATAAAAATAGGGCTGAAAGTGTAGCTCAAACATAGAATGTCCCTGGGTTCAATCCTCTACTCAGTACCACCCACCAAAAGTGAAATGGCATGGTGTAGCATATAGCACAAGGCTCCAGATCTTCTTGCCAGAGGGGAAGACATCTAGGGTTCTGAGAGTCAGGGGGCAATTCTTTGGCATTTTCTCCAGTTCTTGGATTCCTGGGGAGATGGAATTTGTATGGAGTTGGGGACCTCCTCCAGCCCCTGTCTATATCCTCTCCTGGTACAGCAAGCAACCCCCTATGCAAATGGGTCACCACGGTGCAACCAAGACCAGCCCAGCTGGACAGATCAAAGACTCCCTGCTGCAGGGTGTAGCGCATGCTGCGCTCTTTGAGGCAGACTCGGGTCAGCCTGGATGTCTCCTCCTGATGTTGGGGTCCAACCTGCTGGAGTGTCCGCTGTACATGGGCTCACTCGGACGCTCTGCAGTTATTTCATTTCGCTCGAGGCTCTTCTTGCCTCTGTATTCCTTGATTTGATTTTTCATGTGAAGATTTCCCATCTAAGAGTTCCTGCTCAGAATCCCAGGATGGGGTGGGGTGGGAATGAATTGCTGACACGCAGCTCTTTCTCCCCGCCTGTCCCCCTGCCCAGCCCAGGCCTGTGTGGCTCTTGTTGACACGTGGGGCCTTGCTGTCCCACGTGGGCTAACATCCCAGTGGGACATGGGACTATGTGACCTTTGAGTCAGCAGGTCTTCACCTACCTTCCTGGGGGCTCTGTGCCCCCAAGTTAGTTTCTAGTCTGGACTCAGGAAGAGACTCCTACACATAGAGGTACAGCGGTTCCTTTGCAGCTACTCTTCCCTTATTTTGCACCCCATGCTGCTGAAATGGCCTGTTAGTTTCTATTTGTCCAAGAGGTATTTGATGCTCCGAACCTGGGAATGGAAAACTTGACACACCATCTGTCCTTCAGAAGGAATTCCTCCTGTTCTTATTTTGGATTTCTCCTTCTGGGACCCTCAGGACTCAGTTTCTCCATTTCTTTTGGCACTTCACCTGTGTGACCCGCATCCTTTCTCCTTGGGTACCTTTTCCGCCGTCTTTGTGCTAAGGAAGGCACATGTGACCCTGTGAGAAAGTGAAACTGGGGGAGGGGACTGTTAGCTGCTTGAATGGGACAGAGGCCCGTCAGTGACCTGTGGACTCCTGTCACCTAAAGGCAGACATGCTCTCTTCAGCCCGTGGGCCAGACTGTTGGGCATCAACACTGCCCATGTGGTATTAATCCAGGAAGGGATTCCCTGTGGATGGCCTTGTGTGGGGGTGGTTCTCATCTGCTGTTTATAAAGCCTGTATCTTCCGGAAGGAGTTCTGCCAGCTTTGAGGCATTTGGTATTTGCAAAGTAAAGATTTTCAGTCACCTGCCTGCTGGGAGTATCTCATTAGGACATCATTGGCATTTATTTTGGGTGTGGTTGTCATGGAGAACTTCTGACTGCCTATTCAGGCAGTGTGTCTTCTAATACTGCCCCAGAGTCCAGGGGTGAAGACTCGGAGCCTTACAAACAGTGGCAGAGGACGTGTTAGAGGCACTGGGGAGTTGTCAAAGTGCCAGGCTGGGGCTCCTGCCCTGCAACGGGAGTCACTAAGAACAGAGTTGCTGGGAGCCACCTCCAGAGCTGGTCTACAGGGCTCTGCACGGCTCACGAGCCCAGGCTGAAGCATTTCTGATATCCTTGCCCACTAATGGAACTTCTTAAGCCCTCTTCCCGTGGCTCCTCCTGGTGAGAAGTTATTTGTGCAGATGTGACATTAGGGGAACTTCTGTCCCTAGTCTATGAGAATCCACTGAATCTCAAGGATCTGGTATAGAATAGGGTGCGTGTGTGTGTGTCTGATGGGGGGAGGGTGTTCTAAGTGGGTGTGGCACAAGGCAGCATCCCCAGGTTTCCTAGGAAACAGCAACCAGCAGCACAGTGGGAATGGGAAGCATGTGTGCTATTTCTCTCATGCTGGTGACCAAAGAAGCCACATGCTCCTGGACGCCTCCACAGAGAGCCCTCCTGCTCCAGCTCAGGTCTGTGCGAGGTGGGCAGGAGTCCTGCCAGACCCAGGCTTATTTCTCTGAGGGTGCTCCTGGGGCCTCCTGGCTGGCCATGACTGGGACAGGTCAGATGTCACAGAGCAGAAGCACTTCTGCCTCCTGCAGGCTGAGGACCCAAATGTTTGCAGACGGAGGACCTAGATGAGAACTTGGGGACCGAATTATATTATTAATAAAATTTATTACTATATGTGACATATATGCCTAGTTTAAACTACTAAAGGGATAAAGGCTTTGGTTAAGACACCTACCAGATGACTGTCTACCCACACTCTGGAAGATGAGGGACTCAGTGGGATTATGGGAGGCCCTGGGACCACCGCTCACAGGTCACCCGCATCAGGCAAAAGCAGGAGCCGTCACAGTGCTTTGAGGACAGCAAGTCAGATTCCCTTATGGCAAAGTCTAGCTGAGATCTACCAAGACTGGGATCTTCTCCACCTCTGTCAGACAGTGGCCTTGGAACCAGGGAACAGATCGCCTGCCTTACGTCCTGTGATGGGTTTCAGAGTTTTAGGGCCTTCACAACTCTTTCCCTCTGCCACTTGAGTGTTGAACCCTAAGTGTACCCCACAGCCCACGATCTCCCTGCCTCCTCCCTGGTGCCTGTCAGTCTTCTGGGCCACGCAAGCCCCAAGTGCAAGAGGCCTGGTGGCCAGAAAGCCTCGTATTTCCCAAGGGTGCTTGCACATTTTCCTTGGTCACTCTGAGCTGTTTAGGGCCCAGCACTCAATCACCCCTGAGAGCAAGTCCTGTGTAGAAAGGCCCGAAGCAAGCTGAGCTGGGGAGTGTCAGCCTCAGGACGGGCCTCCCGGGGGACCCAGGGTCCAGCCTCTGTTTCTGTCTTGCAGGCGGGCCTGGCCTCCCCTGAGAACGCCGAGCAGCTCATCATCGCCCTGGAGCCCGAGGCGGCCTCCATCTACTGCCGGAAGCTGCGGCTGCACCAGATGATCGAGCTGAGCGGCAAGGCGGCGGTCAATGGGTGCAGCGCCAGTGACACAGTAGGAGCGGGGTTCGCACAGGGTACCTCTGCTCTCTCTCTCCCTCCCGCCCTGCCCCTCCCGCCCCTGGAGGCTTCTCTGCCTCGGATGAGGTCAAGGCATTTAGTGCTGAAGGGAAGAACCAGGATGCTCCAGGAGGACGTTGGCTTTAAGCACTCAGCCCCGCTCTCCAGCCCCTCCGAGAACCACCATAAACTAAGCCCTGGTCATCCTGGAGGCCCCCTTCTCCAAGACCCCTCAGGTGGCTTGAGAGTAGTTCTTGGCCTTCCATTTTACTAGGCTCTTATCTTTCTTGCCTACTAATTGATTCCTGGTCTAATCCCATGTGTCTGTTATTAATTCCTCCATTAAGACTGTTGACTTATGGCTGACTCACTCGCTGAAGCTGCTTCGTGTGTGATGAGCGCATTATGAGTCTTAGCTGAGAGTTCAAGATGCAGATGAAACGGGTTGACTTTTCCTGACCTGGGGAATGCTCACTTAGCTGAAGGAAGTTTCAGGGGCAGGACTTTAAGGAGGATTTTCTCTTTAATAGCCACCTGCATGCAAGTTGGTGGCAGTCTTGGTCCCCCAGAACTATCTGCCCCGTGTCTGGGACTCCAGGATTTGCAGACTGCCCAATCAGGGTCAAGGCCCCACGTGAGCATGTGTTAATGGAGCGGTGTGCCCTGTACAGTTCCAAGATGAA
Organism: Graphiurus murinus; assembly: GCA_004027655.1. Classification (NCBI taxonomy): domain Eukaryota; kingdom Metazoa; phylum Chordata; class Mammalia; order Rodentia; family Gliridae; genus Graphiurus; species Graphiurus murinus. Next base: position 45,822 of record PVLC010004872.1, on the reverse strand, counting down.
GGCTGGGAGGGCAGAGACCCTCCTGTCATCTGTGCCCACCCCTTAGCTGCCACAAAAGGTCCCAAGCTGAGGCTGACCCCAGCAGATACACATTCTTGTCCCACATGCTGGGTTCTCCTCAGGCCCTCCTCTTCCTCTTAACAGGAGCATCTCTGTGTTTTATTCCCTGGATTTAGGAACCCGTGAACTTCAGCCAACTGGCAAAAGGTTTGCCTGTCACCAGGCTGCTCTTCCGGGCCTACTAGGCACTGTATGTTAGCAACTTCAATCTGATTTTCCCAGAATGAATGGAAACAGGGTTCCCTTTAAATCTGAGGGCTGGATTATTCCTTCACTAGTAACGCTCAGCCTTCCACAAGGAGAGCTGAGGTTGGGCTCACTGCTAAGTCAAACACATTAATGCTTTACATATGCAAGACGATGCAGTCATGTAAATTTCCTTTTTTTTCATTGGAAAAAAGAAGGCAGACTGGGCTTCTCTCTTACGTGCTAGTGCTCAGTTGTTCATAAAAAGAAATTCATGTTAGAAATCAGCTAATTCTAGAGTACCTCTTCTTACATCTACTATAAGTAGTAACACACTTTGGGGGGTATCTGGTCTTCAACCAGATGAGTAGCCTACCCTGGGAGCTCTGTTTGGGGGTCCTTTCCTTTAACATATCATAGCTCACCCACAGTGTTCTGTGTCTGTGTCCTGTGGCTCGTGGAATTTGTGTGTGCTTAGAGGGACTTTTTGGTTTTTGAAATCCCCAAATCGTTGGAACACCATGCTTCCAAGGGGCAGTGGGACAGGGGATTGGAACATCTCTTGGGGGGCAGGGGGAGTGCTGCGGGGGGAGCCTGGTGGAGCACTTTATCAGGAGTACCTGTGATACTTGTAGGCTCCTCTGTGATCAGAACCCAGTGGACACTATGGGGAGGAACAGAGCTGGTGCTTAGCTCCCAGCACTGCGGGGTTTGCCGTCGGCATTGTTTTACTCCTAAAAGAGTTAATGAAATCGATAAAGGATACATGTTCCCATAATCTTGGGCTTAATTTGCCTGAAAAATGGGATAATGTTTTGAGAGCTCAGAACATGTTCTGCTAGCCTCGCTTGGCTGTTTTTTATGGCTGCCATTTCGTGTGCCATCTAGATTGTTTTAGAAAGTCAGACACCAACTCTAAGGTCTGCAACAGACATTTGTTGGCAATAGGAGAGAAACCCGAGCCTGGGGTCCTCCTGGGGAACCTCCCTCTCCACTCTAACCCCCGAAGAACTTGGAGCTCATGGAACTGGTGGGCATTCGAAATTCTAATCCCCAGAGAAGTTGCTTTGCAAACGCTGTGCTCCTTGCTGAGAGAGGCGAGTGGGTCCAGGGTGCTTTGTGGGACAACCAGCAACCCAGGGATTTGTAGGGCAATTCAAAGTCAGTAGCACCAGCCCCCAGACTTAAAACAGCGGTGGTGGGTGAGATGGTAGGAGGGCGGCAGAGCCTTTGTCCTGCTCTAAATCGTTCACAGTAGTTATCATTTATCGAGCACCAGGTTTTATAGTAGGTGCTTGGCCTTCACTATCCCCTACTATGTGTCAGTGAGGAATACAAGCTAACTATTAATATCTCCATTTTATGGAGGAGGAAACTGAAAGCGAGGCTCAGAGGGGTTAAGGGATCTGCCCAAATCCCCACCTTGGCTATACCCTGCCACTTCCCAGGTACCCCTCCACAGCACCTTTCTCATCTCTAGCCACCCCATTATTTTGCTTTATCAAAGGTCTCTGTAAATTGTTAAGTCTCAGAGGCAGGAGGGGCTGCAGTCCAAGGGTTCATCTTGGGGCTGTAAGACAAGAGTCATGGGAACCGTGAGTCCCTTAACCTCGTCTGACCTGGTTTCCTCATCTGAACATGAGGGCAGTGGTTGATACCCTATCCTCCTCACAGGTGGCTTAGCAGCCCAAGTCACAGCAGGGGCCGTGGACGCAAGCAGAAGTGGTCCCCAGGACTCCTGAGCCAGGCAGTGCCCGCCTTTGCAGGGTTCAGATGCCATCTTGTGACCGAAGCGCCACCTTGTGGCTAAAGAACACATTGGCTTTAACAGAGTCAGGAAAGGACTCAATCCATTTGTCCAGAATCCAAATCAGGGAAATACACCCCGAGTTCTTAGTTTCAAAGTTCTTTGCTATGAAATTGTTTGAGCATACTGCAGGCTGCTTGGCACAGGTGGCACAGGGACGGCATCCTCCTTGGGGCAGCAAAGCCAGGAAACTGGCTGATCTTCTCTACCCATTCCTCAGAAAATGTCCCTGGAAGAAAGGAATCTCATCAGGGTGGGGCATTTCAGCGGGCACAGACCGAAGCTGCCAGGCATCTGAATGGATGCAGCCTGTGGGAAAGAGCCATTTTCTCTTGAAAGAACATTTGTGATTCCTAATGTTGTGTTTCTCAGTCATTTCCATCAAGTCTCAGATGTTCCATCCCTAAACCTCCACTGACTGCAGATGACTGTCCGCTTTTTCATGCTTTCTTACCTGTCATTTTCTTTCTGTCGGCCACTAGCTAAGGAACACATACGACGTAATCGGCAGAGTCGGACCTTTTTGGTGGAGAATGTCATAGGAGAAATCTGGTCCGAACTGGAGGAAGGTAGCGTCCGTCCTTCAATGTCCTTTGCCCTTGCTGGATTTTGTTTTTGTTTTGGTGCTGTTGGCCAAAATGCTTTCCCATTTACTCCTTTTGCATTTTTGGGAAATGTTCAGAATCAGTGGGTTTTAAAGTCCGCTTACCCAGGGAGAGCCTTTTTGGGAACTGCAGACTTGCATGTTGTAAAACCATGGAGACTCTTCCCCCAGAGGTAGAAATTGAGGGTCCCTAGTCCTGGAGGAATTCTTGTGTTAAACAGCAGGGAATGGTATGCACCAGGTAGGCAACACTGTGTCATGTGAGTGCTTTGATCTTCCAGATTCACTTATCTGGGTCCTTCTTCATCCATGCTTAGCTGGCCTGCCAGGGCAGACGTGACTGCATGCTCTGTAGTCATGAAACCTTTCTTTGTTGCTTACTAGCAAAACCATCACGCTAATGAGTAGTGTTGATGGGATTTAGCTGGGTATACCAAGTTATCATCCACCAGCTTGATTCAGGTGGGGTTGACCAGTGGCCTGTTTCTAAACCAGGTGACAAGTATGTGGTTGTGGACAGCGGCGGAGGCACCGTAGACCTGACAGTCCATCAGATACGGTTACCCGAGGGGCACCTTAAGGAACTGTATAAAGCAACAGGTGAGTCACCGCATGACTAATGGCCTGAGCTATTTCCAGACAGTTCCCTCATTTCAGATTTCTCTCAGTGTTTCTTTCTCTCAGTGTCACCAGCATGTGGGACTACAGGCAGTAGAGGACACTCGTGCCTGCTTCAAATTGGACAGCAAAATGCAGTTAAATGTTCTTTCAAACACACAGTGTCACTGCTTGAGTTGTGGCACCAAATAAGCCAGGCTTATTTGTTTCTGAAACTTCTGGATGCGGCTGTAACCTGGTGTTACCCATGTTTCAGAGCAAAGGCCAGCTTTCTAGGAGGTCTGGGGACACCTGGTCTTGAATCAAAATGATTGCCAAACCATAGAACATGCTCTTTCTCTTTGAAGGAGGGAGGGGAGCAGGAAAATGAGAAATTAATAGATCACACAGGGACTTGATTTCCAGATTCTGGCCTTGGGTGTCCTGGGAGGGAATACCACGATGCTCCTAGTTAGTTACATGTAATCTTATGTGAGATGTAATTGATTTTAAACAGACTATTGATGAGAGATTTATGTAGGCAAAAGTTCTCTCCACGTGGAATGAGAAGAACCTAAGGGTGTTGAAGTGTAAATGGGTCCAAGCTCCCATTTCTTCTTGCTTTGGTCAGAGCAGGCTTGTTTCTCAGAGTTTAGATTCAGTTTCTGGTGGTTTTTGACATTGTGGGCTCCTTTACTTCTCAACGCAGGTGGACCCTATGGATCTTTGGGAGTAGATTATGAATTTGAAAAGCTTCTGTGTAAAATATTTGGAGAAGATTTTATCGAGCAATTCAAAATCAAACGCCCTGCAGCCTGGGTTGACTTAATGATCGCCTTTGAGTCTCGCAAGAGAGCAGCTGCCCCAGATCGAACTAACCCGTTGAACATCACCCTGCCCTTCTCCTTCATTGACTACTACAAGAAGTTCCGTGGGCACAGCGTGGAGCACGCCTTGAGGAAGAGCAAGTGAGTTGGGCTCCCCTTTGGCTGGGGTGGACTGTTGATGGGCAGTTGGAAGGCGGCGTGAGCTCAGAGTTCTAGTCCAGAGTTTTAGTCTTGTTGTATGATTTTGGGCAAGTGATTCAACTTTTCTGTTCCTCAATTTTTTCATTTGGAAAATGGGGATATGAATTCTGCTTGTCTCAAATAGCTGTTGTGAGAATACAATGAATTCATAGTTAGACACTTAGCATAATATCTGGGACCTACAATATCTGGGACTTGGAAAATGTGATCTCTGTGTTAGTTATTATATTTACTAAAGCAAAAACAAAAACAAAACAAGCAAAGTTTAGTTTTGGCCACTGCTGGAATCCCACTATGTAGAAGAGAATGTGGAGCCTAGTAAGTATTTGCTGAATGAATCCCGTGGGAACCTGGGTTTCCCGCTTCTCTGAATCCCTTGGCAGCAAGTACTTGTTGCTCAGCTTATTGAAAAATGAACATATTTGGAAGATAGCTTAAAGCTGAATTTAAAAAACAATAGGCAAAATAATATGTTCCTAGTAACTTTAAAAAATTGTTTTTGATATACATATCTGTAGTGAAATGGTTACTACAGTCAGACAAATGTACATGCCTATTGCAATAACTTTCCTATAACCTTTTTATATGGAAAATGAAACTGGATCATTCAGCTCCAATACTGTCAGTTCTTAGCCAGTCTAAATATCATTGATTATCTTAAAGCAAACCTGAGATTATTGTCTAATCCATACATATGTGAGCATGTGATTCTAAAACAAATTTTGAATCCTAACCATAGTACCGTCACACTTAAAAATTAATAATTAGTCAGTATCATCAAATATACAGTTAACATGAACACAGTTCTTTCCAATTCTCATATTTTTTTCCGTTTGCATCAGCATCCAAATTAGAGGTGAAGAGCAGTTATTTTGTATGCCCCTCATTTCCCACGCAATGCACACATTCCCCTCCTGCTTTTTCCTTCACAATTATATGATAAAACTGGTCGACTATCCTATAGAGTTTTCTACAGTCTGAGTTTTGCTTACTGCATGCCCATGGTGTCTCACAACTTGTTCTGTCCCCTCACATGATTTTGCAAATTGGCAGATGCATGAAGAGGTTTAATCAGAATCGAGTCTGTATTTTTGGCAAATCTATTTCATGAGTGGTAGCATTTCCTACTACATCCTGTCGGGGACATGTAATGTCCACTTATCATTAGCAGCCACTGATGATCATTGCCTGGGCCCATTAAATCATTCGGGGTGGCCCATGGTTATTGTCTCATCACTCCTTTATTTAGTGTAGTTGTATTACTCCTGTAGAGACAAAGTGTTCTCCTAGTAGTTTGGAGAAGATAAATAGTTGGTTCTTTCCCTCCACTTATAAGTTTTGAAAAGCTTGATTTCCTAGCATCCTCCAAAGTAGCAAATCAGTTTCACTGGGGGGAGAGGGGAATGAAGGGACTATCATTAAGAATTCATGGATTTAAGTGTTTAATATATTTTAAACCATGGCAGTCATATTCTTATTAATGCTTAAATTGCCCCATCTTGGACAGTAGGAGCCTCTTCATGTTGGCTCCCAGTCTCTTCGACTTGGCACCAATGGTCTCTGACTGTGTCTTTGCCCTCTGCGTGTGAGGATGCTCCTAGCTTGTCTTGTACATTCCCTACCCCAGACTTGAAATCAACCATTTCTTTAAGACTCCCTGGTTCCTCTGAGTGGCAAACAAAGTGGATTTGATTCCAGGTCTTCCTGCCTGGAGTGGGGTCAAGCCAGGCTCTTAGTGGGCTGATGTTCTCTCTGCCCCATTGGTCTCCCCCACACACTGGCCTCTATGTTGAATTCCAAGTCTTGCCTGTATAGTTCCCAGGATCTGCTAGCAATCCTAGTAAGGAAACTGGCTGCAGCCAGCCATGGGGTAACACGACACCACCATGTCCTTTGGCCTATGCGTGGGGAGAATTCCTGGTTGGGGAGACCTGGCAGCATAAGAGTATGTTTCTGGGAAGCAGCAGGCATCTGCTTTGTTCATGGATGGAGACACCATTTCCTTGGCCCCTGGGTTGGGGTAATAAACAGTCCTTGACATTTGTTTAGTGCCCAAAAGTTTCCTGTGTTTTTACAGACATGGCATTTTCCCTGATCTTCACACCTCCCCTGTGAGGAGGTACAGCAAGTGCTATTATCCTTGGTTTCCAGGTGAGAAGACCAGGCTCAGAGAAAATGGAGGCTAACATGCCCAAAGTCCCATAGCTACTAAGTGGTGGGGGCCATACTGGAGCTCAGCCATCCTGGCTCCCTGTCCAGTGTTTTTTCTGCTCCACACTGCTGTTTCTGGATAAGCTATGTAACCTTGTCATGCATCAGGTATCAGGAGGGCTGAGGAGATACACACGAGAACACACATTTGTAGCTTATATTGCAGTGCAGTAAACACATCATATCAACCTTCATCATGCCTGCATCCAGTGGATTCAAAATGTGATCCTCCAAATGACAGAGAGACGCCTCTATGATCTTGTTTCTTGCACTAGACTTTGGCTTCCACTATCTCAGGAAAAGATCGGCCACAAAGAAAAAAAGAAAGAGAAACAGAAGAGGTTATGTCTCAGCTCTTGAGCCTTTGAGGGTCCAGGTCCTGGTAGTTTAGGGGATTTCCAAGGATGCTATTGACTTTGAAACTTATTTTTGCCCCACAATGGGACGGATGTACTGCCAGGGTACGTCTATGCAGATAATTCTGTATAGAAGTGAGTTTAGACACTCACTGCTTGTTCCTCTCTCTATCACACTCCCACAGTGTGGATTTTGTGAAGTGGTCCTCCCAGGGTATGCTGAGGATGAGTCCAGACGCCATGAACGCCCTGTTTAAGCCGACCATAGACAGCATCATCGAGCACCTCCGTAAGTATCAGCCTGGACTTGGCCACTTGGCGGGGCAGAGCCGAGAACGGGGACTGACTTGTCCAGCATCACCAACCAATGAGATGCAGTCAGGTTGGCAGGGGATCCAGGTCTGAGAGCCACACACCTGGGGCCAGCAGGAGTGGGCAGAGGAAGGAGGGTTGGGCACGGGCTCTGAATTGAATCCCTCTCCGCAGTGCTGTAAAGCAACTGAGAACGCGTCCTCATATGGACTTGAAGTTTTCCTTCAAAAGATGGGCAGCTGGGAGCTCTGTAGTCTTACATTTGGAGCAACTGGCCTGGGGAATGCAGCTTGTGTTGTCAGGACAAATTAAGAATCCTCACCCTCGAGGGGAGTGGGAACTGTCGTGAGAACCAAAGGAGAGTCTCCAGCAAGAGGGCAAACAGAAGCTGGCCGTGCTGTCACCCTGCTGTGTTGGTGGCCCTCCCCCAGGGACACACAGTGACTCACTGGTATCTTTTCCAGTATCCAAGTCCCCTAGCCTCTTCCCACCTCTCACCTACCAAATCAGTACCCCTGGCCGTGGGATGGGATTTGTATGCAAATCAGAGAATACTATTTCTAACAGCTGGCCTTGACTGAGCAACACCCTAGATTTGGAGAGCTTTAGGGCTATTTCTTTCAGTTGAAACAGGATCTACTTAAAATGATCACTACCTCTCTGTTAAAATGGGCTTCTCCTTAGCAGCAGCTCTAGGCCTTTATTTTTGAGCATATCAGTGTGCAAACTCCGTTTCTCCAAAAGACCAGCTGGACAAAAATTCGATTCACTGGGCTCAGATGAACCCAGCCCTCCTTTCAGGGCAGGTGGTTTTGTTCATTCCCCAGAGACTCAGGCAGCCCAGTTCTCCCTTGCCTGCTGGCTTTTGGTGACACAACCTTCTTCTTTCTTCTTCCGTCTCAGGAGACCTGTTTCAGAAGCCGGAGGTATCCACGGTCAAGTTCCTCTTCCTGGTGGGTGGCTTCGCCGAGGCGCCCCTCCTGCAGCAGGCAGTGCACACTGCATTTGGTGACAAGTGCCGGATCATCATCCCCCAGGACGTGGGCCTCACCATCCTCAAGGGCGCCGTCCTCTTTGGCCTGGACCCCGCCGTCATCAAGGTGCGCCGGTCCCCGCTCACCTACGGGGTGGGCGTGCTGAACCGCTACGTGGAGGGCAAGCACCCGCCCGAGAAGCTGCTGGTGAAGGACGGCACTCGCTGGTGCACCGACGTCTTTGACAAGTTCATCTCCGCCGACCAGTCCGTGGCCCTGGGTGAGCTGGTCAAGCGTAGCTACACCCCGGCCAAGCCCTCCCAGCTGGTCATCATCATCAACATCTACAGCTCTGAGCACGACGACGTCAGCTTCATCACCGACCCCGGGGTGAAGAAGTGCGGCTCGCTCCGCCTCGATCTCACGGGGGTCAGTGGCACCCCCGTGCCTGCCAGGAGGGAAATCCAGACCCTCATGCAGTTCGGGGACACCGAGATCAAGGCCACAGCCATCGATATAGCCACCTCAAAAAGTGTCAAAGTGGGGATCGATTTTTTAAATTACTAGCCATCCCTCCCTGCCGCCCACCCCCTTGGACTCAAGGAATCTGCATCTGCTGACCTCATCCTTGACTCTTCTGTCCCTGACCTTGACCCTTGCCATTGTCCGCCTGAATTTCAGCAGGAAAGAGGAGAACAACCAGGGTGAAATATAACTAGGGATTTTGTGAGGGCACACCGGAGACAGAACAACTGTCCGATGTTAAGATTAAGGTCTGGGAACAGGAAATTCAAGGATCCTAGAAGAGCAGCTAGTTTTCATAGGTACCAAAGTGGTGAGCCAACCACCTGGTGAGGGAATCAGTACACATCTGTGGCAGTGGTCGGACTTTGCTTTGAACAGATCTGTCAAGTAGAACTTAGGATGCCCTGGTGCCATCTTTCTAGATTTGAAATGAAATCTTTGAGCCAGGAAGAAATCTGCATCTGAAGTCTTTTCTTTTTAAGATTCTTGTTTCAGGGGGGAAGGATGGCAGTCAATATAAAATGCCACCCGTCTGGAGCCAATTTCTTCTCATCATCATGGGCTTAACAACGGTGACTCAGTGGGAACTTGGCACATTACTGGCTGGTAGGAGAAAACTGCCTACACTGGGCACTATTTTAGATTCTCAGATAATTTAAATTCCAAGGAGGTTCAGGGAAGAATAACTATAGTCTTGGCTAAGCCATTAGGATTCTGGGGAGTAGAAGTGCTGATACCTTAGCTTTTTAGCAGGTTAAAAACTTGCTTTGATGGAAATGTATATTAAAAAGTTGCTGACTTGTTCCAAATTATTGTAGTTCCCCCTTAATTGTGGGGATTAGTTCTGATATGCCCAGGGGAGTCCTGAACCACAAATAGCACTGAACCACACACATACACACACACACACACACACACACACACACACACACACACACACACTGTTGTTTCCTCTACTTCCATACCTATGATAAAGTTCAGTTGATAAGTTAGTCACAATAAGATATTAACAACAAAATAGGACAACGATACAGATATACTATAGGATAGTTTATATGAATATGACCTATCTCTCTCAAAATATCTCATTGTACTATACTGTTGGACCATGGTTGACCACAGGTAACTGACACCTCAGAAATGGAAACCACAGATAATGGAAAAGTCCTACCTATGTTGTGATATACTTTCTAGAATGCCAAATCCTGATTTCAAAAGTCATCCCGAGTCCAACAGTAATTCTAGTTCATCCTATTGGCGATTCCATGTGAGAAAACGAGGTTGCCATTTGCACTGTTCACAGCACCAGGCCCAGAAGTCCAAAACAGCCCTTTGCCTTAAAATGCATATCAACTTTAAATTAGTCACCATCCTTCACACGCTTTTACATCCCCCTAAGAGTTTTGGCCACTCATTCCTCTATTGTAAAAGGAGTACATTGACGAAACATCAAAGGAGACTCTGTCCTATGAAATGTTCCCTTAAAATCTTCAGTTTTTTAAATCTGCCTAAAAAAATAGTGTGTAGACATAGACTTGATGAACTAAGCCAGTGTTTTTCCTAAAGCAGGTCTGTGGCTTGCCTGCATCAGAACTGCCTGGGTGCTTGTTAAGAGCAGGTTCCTGGATCCGATCCCTTTTTAACTGAAGCTAACTTGAAGAGGACCAGAATCTGCATTTTTAGTATCGACCACAAGTGATTGGGGTTCAACTGGAATTTAAGAATCAGTAACTTTAGGTTTGTCAAAGCTGAAGCACAGGCCACAGACTGTGCCCTCCAGTCTTCCCATCAGAGTCCCTTGGAGAAGAGGGATTACTCCCACACCTTGTCCTCCTGGTAATTGGGGTCCGGGGTTCCATCTGGCCAGCAAAAAAGATGGCACCAAAAAGAACCTGAGAACAGGGCTAAGGAACCGACCAGTGGGTCTGCATTCTTTCCTTTCCAACTGTACAAAGCCAGTTTTCTCCAGCATTCAGGAGCCAACTGAGGATAAAGAATCAAGAATCTGACTCACAGTCCATCTGATCTGCTCAAAGCTGTCTTTTCCACCTGCTGGAATTCATTCCAGTCTCAAATCCCTGGAGGCATGCATAATGAATGAAGAGAATGAGGGAATGAACTTCCAGCTCGAGCTAGGAGCTGGGTCCGCAAACCCATTATCATCGCCAATATGCAGGTTTTTAAATAGCATTGCAATTTCATTTTAACATGTCTTCTTTTTTCCGCATTGCCTGTTGCAGAATTCCCTGCTAGAATGTGAAACACAAACAAACCACAGACCTAGAGAACACTAGTCCCATAACTGAGTCGCAGGATTTCGTATCCAGGCACCTAGGTGTGTTTGCTAGAGGGTCTCCTGCTGCTTGCGCTGCTTCAGAAGCTTAATGTTATGGGTCTGTCTTCGGTGTTGCCAGCCATAGTCTACAAGTAAGACTTTTCCGTTTAGTTATGAGTAATATAATTTTATGTACATACAATATTAGAATCTTGTACAGAATCTTTATTTCTATAATGTGCTTTTCTTGTTTAAAAAAGAAGATGCTCTTGGATTTTTGTTGATGATACTGCTGCCCTTAATCTTCCACACTTTTATTTCTTACTTGCTTTCTAATCATTGATTTGTGCCAATACTAAGCGATGTCCGCAAAACTGAGCAATAGACAGAGGTGCCTAGGGTCAGAATACTCTGAACACACAGACCACCCGGATCAACAGCTTCATCAGACCCTTCCACATGTGCGTCCTTCCCAAAGACTTCCAAGTTAGATTTGAAGAAGCATTATGTATCCATTCTCCTGTCCAGACTTTGAGAGCTGAACATTCTGGTTCTATAGACAATGTGACTGTGCAGAAAAACCTATGAAAATTCTTTGCAACCTTTGGGGTTGTCGACCTCTCCTTGTGGGGCAAAGCAGTCACTCTAAGGACAGAGCGTGGTCCACGCATGTGATGTTTTCAGTACGCCAGGGGCAAAGGAGGGAACCAAGTGGTACATAAACCAAGCTTTTCTATTGGGTTGAGTGTGTAATATATTCAAGTTCCTTGTTTCCTGCTAACTTAAAGGTTTTCCTGCCTTGCATTACGGCTATCTCCTTAGCTACTATCTCCCTTGAATGAGCTGATAGAAATCTGCAGTTTTGGCAAACTGATGATGGAGAGGGGAGTGATAGTTTTACTGGACTTTCTTCTGGCCCCAGAGATGCAGCCCCAGTAGTTGAACTCCCCACATCTATCCCTTCCACCCTCCCCAAAATATTCTAGAATAAGAGCACTGGATAAGTACACTTGGACATTTTTTCCTAATCTTAGGATGTTTCTAGAAGGCCTGTGGTCCTGACCCATTAGTCAACTGTCCCTGGCTTCTTATCTGATACCTTTCTTGGAGAAGAATTGTTGATTCCCTTTGTAACTGTCTTCTCTGTACACAGCAGACATTTCATAAATGCTGAATGACAGACAAGTTATAGACAGACATGAGAGGAAAGAGCAGGAGCCGCAGGAGTGTTTTCGCAGGGTGATGGCTTAGATGAGTCCAGATTACAGAGCCTGCCCCACCCTTAGGACATTATTTAGACCAAGTTTAGCTTTTAGAGTCCAGGTCTGGTTCATTGCCAGGGGTAGCAAAGAATCGCATGCACCAATATAAACAGGAGTCGAATGCATTATTAGTCAAAGATCGAAATTTCACATGGTAGACACATAACAGCTGTGATTAAGCTGCACATGTATGCTGGGGAATGACTGAAGTGGATGGCTAGTATAAAAGTTGTTGGCCACATCGTCACTAACACCTCTCATCTGCTTGAAATAGGGAACAATATTCTCAGATCTCAGCCTTTCGGGGTCTTGTTCACTACAAGATAAATCCAAACTTCACAGAACTCTGCAGCCATTCACAACTGGACAGGATTGTATCTGCAAACTCTCTTGTCTTCACGGATGTCTAATAAAGTAAAATTCTGGATCTCATGTGGCTCAGATTTCTTTTTTTTTCCCCATTTATTCTGGGTTTATGAGAATAATTATACACAACTACTGGCCCTCTGCCTCCGCCATCCCCCCACGTAAGCTTTATTAACAGTCATTCCAACAAGACTAGCTTTTCCTTTGCTGGGAACCAAGGCTCCATTGATAGTCACAGAGCCCTGTTTCCCTCCAAGCGAGAAGAAAGTGGTCCAGCCAGAGAAAAAGCAAATGAGCAAGGGTGGCCACAGACAGCTCCACTGCCCTCAAATGAAAATCATGAAACACTGCGGAAGGGCAAGGCAAGGCCTGGGCCAGTACCTCGCCCCCACACCCCAGCGAGTGCAGGAAGCTGGCCGAGTCTGGAGTCCTGGATTTTTCTTCCAGCCTCTACACCTAGGTCATGCTCTGAGTTGGCTCTAGAAGCTTCCAGATGGCCTGAGGTGGGGTCTCAGGACTCTTAAGAGGGATAAAATTGGTAGTTGAACTTTCAGGATGGTGAGGGTGGCAGGGGGAGGTCCTGAACAAGCATCTGACAGGTGCTGGGAAAAACAGTGGTGTCACTAGGCTGCTGGGAGTCCAATCATTCCTCTCTGTCAACACCCCAGCCAGGGTTAGCCTTCCTTATCCACTCCTCCTTCTGTCTCTTTTTTTTTTTTTTTTTTTTGGTGGTACTGGGAATTGAATCCAGGGGAGTTCTACCTCCAAGACATCCCCCCCAAACCCTTTTTATAATTTTATTTTTTTGTTTTGAAACAGGGTCTGGCTAAGTTGCTGAGTCTCACTAAATTGCTGAAGCTGGCCTTGAACCTGTGATTCTCCTGTCTCAGCCTCCCAAGTACTGGAATTACAGGCGTGCGCGCAGCGCACCGCTACACTGCCTCTATCTGGGTCACAAGGTGGCGTCTTGGCGGGTTTCAATCCAAGGAGTTGAAGGCTCAGGCAGCCTTCAATCCAGAACGTGAGGACGGGTAGAAAGGGGGTAAGCCTTTCCCGGGCATGCCTCCGTTTTGGTAGACGACTACTTTCTGTGTCCTGGCTCCTGGAAAACCCAGCCTCTCCTAAGAGGAGGCAGGAAGGGCAGGAGGCTTTGCTAGACCCCAGCAAGCGCCCTGGACACCGGGCCCGGCCTCCTCTCCCAGGCAGCTGCCCGCCATTCACACAGCCCTGACCTTGGCCCTGCTCGGACCCGCAGCCACACCCTCTGTCTTCCCGGGACACGCGAGTGGCAGGCCCGTTCCGCCCGCCAGCTTCCTGCAGCCGAAGGCTCGGGCCAGTAGCGTCTACACCAGCAAAATGGCGGCTTTGAGGCGAAGAAGCACCCGGTACTCCTGGGGAGCCCGGCACTCGGCCCAGTCCAAAGCCAAACACCTGTTGGGCTAGTGTCCGAATTTCACGGGAGCGCCCCCAGATCCGCTGGGCTCACCTCCTCTGCTCCCGGCCTCAGTGGCTCGGCCAGTGGACAGGGGAGGGGCAGGTTCTGAGGCTCCGCCCCGCCCCGTGAGCGCACAAAGGCCAAGGCTGCGCAGAGGCCTGGAGGCCCGGAGGCTGGGTCCTGCAGCAGGCGGCTGGGTGGCGGCTGGGAGGATGGGGCAGAGGTCGCGGTGGGCGGAGGCCCAGGGCGGAGGCCAGGCCTGGTGCAGGTCTAGGATCCAGGAGCAAGAAAGTGAGAGCAGGGGCGTGGTGGGAAGGGGGCCACCGGGAGGGTCCTGGGCCCCTCCCCTGTCCCTGGTCCAAGCTCCTTCCTCCGCTCCTCCAGGCGGGTTCGGTCCTGAGTCCTACCCCTAAGGTTGGTTACAGTTTTTAGGCAACACATCTTGCCCCTGAGAGTTTAGAGTTCACCCTTTCTTTCCCCCTTTCACTCGAGAACCCTCAAACAAGTTACATACTCTCCCTCCGTGCCTTATTTTTCTCATCTATAAAATGACACACAGTTCCTCCCAGGGGCGCTCAGCATTGGGGAAACTTGAGATTAAGCAAGAAGGCAACTCCCTTGAGTCTTGTCCTCATAGCATGTATCCTATAAATATCTGTTGTCTCTTTTATTCTCATCTGGAAGTGGGTATAATAGCACAGGACTATGTCATAGGGCTGCTGTGAGGATTTGGTAAGTTAACCATGCAAAGATGCAAAGCTTTGAGAATGATTCATGGTGGTCAGGTGGTCAATGTGGATTGGAGGTGCATTTCCAGCCAGGTCTACCTCACCAGGACCAGTACCTCCTCTCAGGTGCAGGCCCCTGGTGCCAGGGGTTAGATTAGCACTAGATGGGTCTCAGCCTCCACTGCTGTTAATCTGATGGGGCTGAAGGGCTTTAGCAATGCTCATCACCGCTGACCAGTACTTAACCGTGGCCCTCCCCTCCACCCCAAACCCTTCCCCTGACCTCAAGGGCCTTGCTTTAGAGAGATGAACTGGTTGCAGGACAGGGTGTGACAGTATCCTCAGCATCCAGATGCAGATCCCCAGGGGTCAGGGGTGTAGCTCAGTGGTAGAGCGCTTGCCTAGCAACTGGAAACTCTGGGCTCAACCCCCAGCATCCCCCTAAACAAAACAGATGCAGATCCTGGCCTGTTTGGAGGGTCCACGAGTGTTCCTGGCAGAGGAAGGGGGTCTTGTCTCAGAGACAGCACCCACTAAACTGGCACTGCAGAGTGACCACCTTAGACTCATTCCCTTGGACTACATGCCAGCCTTTTGGGACTTGCTTATCCCTTCAAGCCAGAACTTTCTCTGGTTCCTTGTTGTGTGGGCTCTCCTTGCATTGCAAAATGTTTAGCAGCATCCTGGCCACTAGAGACTTGTAGCATTCCATTGCCTCAGCCGTGAGAACCCAGAATGTCTCCAGACATTGCTGGATGTCCTGGGGGTGAAGGGGCCACCGCAACCACATTCCACTGGGATAAAGAAAGGGCTTTGGGAGTGCGGGTACCTCATCTCTGACCTCCCCCAAAGCTCGTGAGCCTTACATGGGGTCCTGGGGCTTGCTCATCTTTATATTCCCAACCTCTGTCACATTTCATGGCCGTAGTCTGCATATAGTTCATGATTGTTGGATGGATGAACAGATGGATGGATGGATGGATGGATGGATGGATGGATGGGAGAGGCCTCCCAGGGAAGGGAGACACTTGTGGGTGGTGATCTATACATCTTTTAGCTAAGGTAATATAAAAGGCGATGGTCCCTTGTACTAGGTCATTGGTTTATAACCTAAGGCAGCTCTGTCTGCCATCTTTGAGTAAGATGGTCGTGTTGCTTCTCAGTCCCAGCCCCTGGCAAGGTCGTTCCTTTACTCCCAAGGCCTCTCCCACTTGTGCAGTAAGCTCTTGGGGCAGGGACTTTGGATGATACTATTGCATTTCCTCTTCCCTTCTCAAACAGAGAGCGAAAGCATGAGCTCTTCCGAGATCTACATGAGAAAGCCGCCAGTTGCACCAGGCTACAGTGGTAAGTGGCAGCGCTCTGGAGCACCGTGGTGCTGCGCTTTGTCCTAGCCATGGCCACCTCTCCATGCCTGGCCAGCCGACTGGGCCAGTGTAGGTGCTGCAGCTTTTAAGGCACACATTGGGAGCACCCAGTGTTGCAGACAGCTGATAGCTGGGCTATGATCAATGGAGAGAAAGGACTTGGCCACATAGCCAGGACATGGCCTGCTGTGCAGGAAGCTCTTACTACCTGTGGAATGAATTTGAACTTGTACAGACACAATACTGTGAGTATAGACACAACAAATAAGTCAGGGCCCTGTCCTTCCCAAGTTGGTTTTAAGTCTCTTTCGAGGGCTGTCTTTAAGCTTCCATTCCTTCCTGTGTCCCCTAAAGGGAGGGTGGCCAACTGCCCTCATTTTCCTGGACTGTCCTTGTACCACTGAAGGTTCTGTGTCCAGGAAAGCTCTCAGTGTTTGGCAAGCTGGGATGTTTTTCCTAAAGGTCTAAAGGTTCTTCCACCTCAGGCTTCTGAGTTACTGGTAATTTACTATGTCATATCTCTGTGGGTGACAAACCACGTGGTTCTCGTGGGTCCCCCTTTCTCACATACAGTTACTTTCAGCAGAAGGGGTGCTTGGGGAATAGTCAGTCTGTGGTTGCTGGCCTCTCCCTGGTTCTGCGGATGGAGTCAGAGAACAGGCTTTGGATTCTGACAAATCCAGATTAGGTGGGAGTTTCTGCTTGGCCATCTCTATGTGACTGTCATTTACCCTTTTATGGCAAGCAAAAAATTCTATAAAATAGATCTATTTTTTTCCCAGGGCTCCTGTAACAAATTACCATAAACTGTCATTTAAAACAACACAAGCTTATTCATTTAAAACAATACAAGCTTATTCCGTGTAAAAAATATCCTACAGCCAGGCGTGGTGGAGCACGCTTGTAATCCCAGCATTTGGGAGGCTGAGACCTGAGGATCTGGGTTCACAGCCAGCCTCAGCTACCTAGTGAGGCACTCCACAACTTAGTGAGACCCGGTTTCAAAATAAAGAATAAAAAATAGGGCTGGGGGTTTAGCTCGGAAGTAGAATGCCCAAGTTCAATCCCCAGTACCGAAAAAAAAAAAAAAAAAAAAAAATCTGGCTCTGATCCTGTGAGATATTTATTTACTTTGTAGTTTAAAACCAAATTCTTAACCAGCTTCCCTCATTTGTTCTTTTTTTTTTTTTTAAATGGTTTTATTGTGACAATATTATAGTACTTAGGATTCAGCACCCAGCTTAAGTAAATAGTTGTGTTTCTCCCATACTAATTGTAATGATTATATGTTATTTTGTGGGCAGTGGTGAAAAATTGTCCTAGGGGTGGGTCTTGCAGATAATGAATTTACCTTTTTGTGTAATAGGCCTCTGCTTTTAATAAGCCTGTAATTTCCCCATGGTCCAGCAAGAAAGATCCCAAATTGCATTTGGGAAGTGTCAAGGAAAATAAGCTTTCTCTCTAAAAAGATGAATAATTTCAATGGCTCCTCAGACTATCATTTGGGCCCATTAAGTGCATTCCCCATTTGCCATTCAGGCTGATGTGAGGGGTTTTGCTATCAAAGAATCTGACTGTCATCGCCTTTGTTGAAATGGGCCTTCACTCCCCAGCTCCAAGGTCATTTTTTTGTGTGTGTGTGGCCTTGGGAGGGCCCGGCCACCGTGGAAACAACAGCACTGTTTGTGTTAATGGCCTTTGGAAAAATGCAGAGCTGTTGGCTGCCGGGAAATGCCAAGTTGTGGGCATCGAGGGCGGCGAGTTGGGGCAGGTTCTGCATTCCTCGCTGCAGGCCTTGCTCAAGGCTGCTGCGGGCCGCGGGGTTCTCGCAGGCTTTGTACCCTTCCTCAGCTGTCAGGGGACCTCCGGTGAGGACAACATGGACCGATGTCTGAAAACCTTCCAGGAGAAGACGCAGCGATACAAAGACCAGCTGGAGGAATTCCGTGGCTCGGTGGCCAGTACCCCGAGACTGAAGCCCATCTGCTCCGAGGAGACGGTCCTGCGGGCACTGCATGAGTACGCCCGGCAGTACCACCCCCGGACTCTGGGTACGGACTTCCGGAAGCCAGTTTCCCCTCAGCCCTGGTCCCCTACAGGCCACAGAGAGCCCAGAAAGCAGCACAGCTCTGCGTTCCCAGGGTTCAGTCTCTTAATACGAGAAAGATACGTTTCTAGGGAGAGGGACACAGTCCTGGTCAGGTAAGAGGGTGCTGGTGAGAGTACTAAGACCCCAGAGGCCAGTCACAGTGCACTTTCAAGCATCAGCTGTTGAATTTGTAGATGCCATTTTTCCAGTTGTTTCCTCTCTGCTGGGCACCATTATTCCCTAACCATGCACAACTCCCCTTGTGAGGTCCCGAGCTAGTGCCACTTGACTGAGGTCATAGCCGGGGCACTGAAGTCAGTCCTGGGTTTGAATCCAGCTCCTCTACGTACTACTTCTATAAGAAGAGGTTTCACACTGAACAGCAATGACAATGATAACCGGTGACATGATTATATAGTGATAATGATCACAACAGTGATTTGACCTAGGCTATTTTAAAAGGTCTGAAGGCCTATAGAAAAAGTAATAGATGATTGCCTTTATTGCTATTACTGTAATTATTTGGGCACTTTTCAAGAACACATGACAATTTGTGTGTTTGCTGTGCTTTAAGATTTCCCACACATTACAAAGAATCTCCACCTCTATGATTACTTGCTGTGTGAGCTAGGGCAACTTACTTCCCCCCTCTGGGCCCCAGTTTCTTCACCTAAGGCAGGGAAGGATGAATTAGATGTGGTGCCCCTCCAGCTCTGAAGTTCAGTGTCCTCATTCAATTCTTACAGCATCTGGAGAGGCAACAGGGACAGTGAAACTCACCCAAGGTCACCTGACTGGCCAGAGTCACAGTTACAGCCTGTAGGCAAGTCCCTGGGACTGGGTCTACTGAGCTTTCTCCTCACCTAGCTGCAGCTCTTGGTCCCTTCTTTATGTAAAGCATCATGGGGTCCAGGGATGGTGTCTGAAGCTTCTTCATCAATCTGAAAAGGAAGCAGATCTGTTTAAGAATAAGGACTTGGATCTCAGACAGAGCCAGATTGGAGTCCCAGCACTGTTTCCTGGCTATGTGACTCTGGCCAAGTCTCTCTGAACCTTATCCAGGACTCAGTTTCTTCCTCTGTATACTGGAGGTAATAGTGGCACCAACCTCTATGAGGTTTGGGAGAGAATTGAGTGAGATACTCTTTGCAAAGCCTCTCTCTGCATGCCTGGGAGCATCAGCCAACCACAGTGGCTGTCCTTATTACCTGTACAGGTCTAGGGGATCCTCTGGGTTAATTGTCAGGGTGCCTGCTAGCTTGCGAGCACTGCCTAGCACTTGCCCAGCTCTCCAAAGCCTTCAAGAAGCATGGTGTCTCTTTACAGAATGCAAGAACATAAAGAAACCTCTCGAGGAGCCCCCAATCCCTGGCTGGGCAGGCTACTTGCCCAGAGCCAAGGTCACTGAACTTGGCTGTGCCACAAGGTACACTGTCATGGCCAAATACTGCTACAGGGACTTCCTGGACATCGTGGAGCGGGCCAAGAAAGCACGTCTGAAACCCTATGAGGAGTAAGTGTGTCTCGGTTTTGACCACAGGCAGCGAGATGCAGAGGGGCATGTGGAGATGGCTGGGGTACTACCAGATGCCCCGTCCTGCGGTAGGACTGTCTCGAGTCTGATTTGTTGCAAAGCAGGCATCTCAATTGTCACTGCGGGGCTTTCCTGGTGAGCAACCATGCCCCCACCTGTGTTCCACTTTCCCTGGCTTCAGGGAGAGTCTGGGAGTGAAAAAGGCAGGGCTACCTGTACTGGCAGTGGCCTGAGACTCACAGGTACCGAGGGAGGGAGATGGCAGGGGACACCAGGGTGGCTCTTCTGGCCTTGGTTTTCTCTTGTAAAATGGGGACAATAAACCTAACCTTTAGAAATAAACATGCCATGTCCGCTCAGGACCTGCACATATTATTCTTATTTTTTGTTATTAAAAGGAGTAACTTTATGACTTTTGTTCTTACTTTAGAATCTATGGCGCCAACGCCACACAACTTGCTGCTCCTTCTCCAAAAGTCTTGCAGCATGAAGGGCTACTACCCAAATATCCAGATTTCTCTATCCCAAGTAAGGGGGGACTCTATTTCCTTCCTACCACTTTTTTAAGAGGAGATCATGTGTTTGCAGAGGCCTCTCTGCTTAGCGGGGCTGCCTGCCTGCAGCTCATGTGGAGGGATTCTCTTCCAGGTAGAAGCTGTCCTGCTCTTGGAAGACTCCCAAGCGAGGACCCCAGAACTCCAGTGACATTTGACGCTGCTCAGAGGCCAAATGTGTTGTGCCACAGGAAGATTTGTCTAGAGCCACTGTCCTTGGCAAAGCAGGCAGAGTGCTAGAAGGACGCGGTTCCCCAGGAGAGGTGACCCTCAGGGGCTCAAAAGTCTGCTCTTTCTGTGACCGGATCAGTCCCTCACCCACACCCCAGTGGGCGATAAGGAAGTTTAATAAGAATACTGTAACTGCGGCCTGCACCAGTGATGACGACAGCATGTCATTAATGACAAAGACCTTTTGTTGTCATGTGGGAATAAAGAGGAGACTTCTCAGTGTGCTGGGGGTTTTTGTGGGGGTTCCTCAGGTTTTGCTGAACTTGAGAGGGCCAGGGTGAGGTCTTCTCTTTCTAACCCCTGAGGTTGCTTTGTGTGGCTGGGCTCGGCTCGTCTTTGAAGCCCCAGCCCTATAACCAGTCCATCCTCGGCGTGGCCTCTCCCCAACACTGGCACAAACATCATGCTCATTCCAACTCTGTTTTCTCAGAATCCCAGTCCCCAAGGAGGCTCCAGCTGGTGCAGACCACCATACTAGGTTTCCAGGACTGCCAACAAAGTGCTACACACAGGGTGGCCTCGAACCCCAGAAATTTATCGTCATAGTTCTGGAGGCCAGAAATGCAAGATCAAGACTGTGAGCTGGGGCCTTGCTCCCTCTGAAACCTGCAGGAGAATCCTTCCTCGCCTCTTTCTAGCTGTGGTGGCTGTGACATCTTTGGGATCCTGTGCCATGTAACTCCAATCTCAGCCCCCCTCTCCACACAGTGCCCTCGCTGTGTGTCTCTGTGTGTCCCATGGCCTTTGGTCAAATGGGTTAGGAGCCCTCCTACTCCATTCTATCTTCCTCTTAACTAATTACACCTGCAGTGACCTCATTGCCAAACCAGTCACATTCTGAGGTTCTGGGGGCCAGGACTTCAATCTACCTTGTTTGAGGGACTCAGTTCAACCCATAACATTGGCTCTCTGGCTCTCATCGCCGGCAGGCAGCTCCCTGACCTCACCCAGCAGCCCCCGGCACTCTAGAATGCAGAAGCAGCTCCGGGGGCAGTGAGACCTGGGCCTCCAAAAGCTCAAAATCCCCAGAGCTGAAAGATGCAGCAGGATCTTCTGGGAGCTCTTCCCATCCCAAGAATTTTTGCCTTGGTTCCTGAGGCCCCATGAGTAGAGATGGGAAGGGTGGAGAATCTCAATGAGAAGTCCCATATTCGTTTTCATAGACCTCCAAGTGAAATTTAGTGTTTCCTTCATGTATGAATGTAAGTGACAGACCACAACAGCAGTACCTGCCACCTCAGCCCCACAGAAATCACACTTTTTTTTTTCCATATCATGCGGCATTTGTTGCAAACAGCTAGAAATCATGCTATGCTCATCTTCACAACTGCGGTAGTTATTAGAGCTGCGGCATCTACTCCCTAACATACTGTCATTTGGCGACGAAAGAAACACAGCCGTTTCACACAGATCTGTTCTCTTAATATTTTCGTAATATTACCTGTGTAATCTTATGTATTTTACTGTAGACACTTGAAAACATCATGCAGAGCTGAGGCCCACAGGGCTCATCAGGCAGAGAGAGGGTCTCAGAAACAGTTAAGGACCCTCAAACAGATAAGCAACCCAAGGATGTTGGAAAGGGTGATGGTTTTATAAAACAAAACAACTCCATTCCTATAGGATTCAGGATGATGGTCCAGGCTGTTATTTAAAAGATGATGTGATGGAAAAATACTATTGTGGAAAAATATTTAGGATGCAATACAGTACATAAAAAAGGAAGGCCATAAGATGTGTAATAGCAGTCAACCTATATGTTCACACATCCACACATTTACACAATATTGTTTTTGTTTAATTACAAAAGGGGAGTGCTGACCTATAAAATCAACAATGGTCATTTGGTTGATGGTCATACTAGTTGTTTTTATTTCCTTCTTTGTGCTTTTTAAAATTTTCTAGTCAACTGGTGTTGCTTTCATAATCAAGAGAGAAAGCCCATCATCTTAAACATTCTTATTTAAGATAAAATTTAATATTTTGGAGATTAAAGAAAAAGAGCCACATCTTAACTGAAGGCAGTTGATATTTTCCTCAAAGGGCTGGGACAAATCTGGGTAAATAGTTGGATTTTTTTTTTTTTTAGTTTTCCTAAATCCTGAAGGAGTGGCCCCCGTGGCCTCAGACAGGACACTGGGAGACAGACCCTTCACTGTCTGGGGACATGTGGCCCAGTGGCTACACCTCTGCTGGCCTCTCAGAAACAAGGGACATGGGAGGCAGGTCTGCCTGGCCCCCCTCTTTCAAATTTGGTTTAATGATGGCTGCTTGGTGCTCAAGATTTCTGGGAGCTGTGCAATGAAACAAAGGAGGTGGCAGGACTGTTGCAGCTCTTAAACCATCCCAGACATTCTCTTTCATGGGATCATTTTGTGTACCAATATTTAAGTCACTGACTAATTCATTTTGCACCAACTTTTAAAAAATGGCTTGAGCTGTAAAACCAAAATCAATCCAAAAAAACCCCCCAGTGTCGGAGGTAACCAAAGTGAATAAAGGCAATTTAAAAATTCCTTAACAAACAGTATCTAATTCTTCTACAAGTTCATGATTAAGATCACCAAGTTCAACGTGCAAAGCTGTGAGTCCTTTTGTTTAAGCAGTTCTGCGTCGTAATTCTTTTCCTTAATCTTTAGCCTTTCTGTTTCTACCCTAGCCTATAATTTCTAGAGCGTTGTCTCTCGGCTGGGGGGGAGGTGCAGAGAGGTGATTTTACTGCTCAGCAAATTATCATTATTAGCACAAGCTGCATCCGTAATGAGCTCACTCTTCCCCCTAAAAACAATCCCATTACCTGGTAAGACAAAATTCCCCGAGCCAACCTGGCTTTTTGCCAGGTAGTTTGGCCTCCATGGCTATTAAAAATGCTCCTTTAGGGGTCACTTTTTCTTTCTGTGCAGGAACTAACATCCCCCTGAGGCCAGTGCAGGGAAGAGACACCAAACTTCTCTGTCCCAACCCCACCTCCCACAGTGGTGACCAGCTGGCTCTAACAGGACGCCAATCACAACTTGGAGTCTGCTCCAGCACAGGCACGAATGTGGATGGGAGGCCGACTCCCAGAGTCCATATCTCAACTCTGCTTTTTCTGGCTGTGTGACTCTGAGATAGTTTCCTTAACTTCTCTGAGCGCCAAATTCCTACTTTGTATAGTGAAGACATAACAGAGGAGCCCCCTCAGTAGCATAAATACACCCTAGTAGCATAGGTATAAAAATTAAGAGAACAGACAGGTAAGGGGCTGGGGCGTAGCTCAGTGATAGAGTACTTGCCTGGCATGCACAAGGTTCTGGTTCCAAACCCAGCATTGCAGAAAGGAGGGGAGGGGAGGGACTCAGGGTTGCACAAGGTATAAGTGGCAGAGGCAGATGCTATAAGACCCAGTTGGCATACTTGACCTCCATGCCATATTGGCATACCTGGTGCAGCTCTCCTTCTTAACCATTGTCACAGAAATCTGAGCTGCTCCCAGATGAGTCGTGATTTCACGTTGGATCAATTCAGAAAGAAAATAGACGTGAGGATAAACAAGAGGAATACAACAGTGTAGCATGCAGGGGGCAACCAGTGCCATGGGCGTAGAGGTGATGCAAGCTGGGCCTTAGGGGGCCTCGTGCCTGTTGGTGGTCTATAACTGCTGAGTGTGCTGGAGCAGGAAGTTCAACCGTGCCAAGCCTCAGTTTTCTGCTATAAAATGATATGAATATATGAATACCTTCCATGTGAGGTTATTTTGAAGAATTAAATAACTAGCAGGCACAAAGAGCTTGGCATGGCTTTGTGCAGACATAACATTTGCAGGCTCTCTGTTTCCTGATGACTATATCTAAAAGCCTTAGGAAGGAACAACAGCAAAGACAGAAGCTAAAAGGCTCAGTTAAACATGAAGACTAGGCTCTCATCTCCCTGCCCTGCTCTCAGGTCTTGTTCCTCGCGCCCCCCCCTCCCCACCCCCGGCCCATCAAAAGAGTTGCAAGAGTCGCTGTCTTGCCTCCTCCTCAGAAGGCCTCTGGGTTCTGTAAGCAAATCACCTCTCCTGAAAATGTCCCAGGTGGCCCTGGTGCCTGGTCTCCGGGTGGGGAGCACTGCACAGTGTGAGCCACGGTTGGGGGTTGGGTGATGCCACCTATGCAGGCTGAGCCCCCACCCTCTCCCCTGTCCGTTGCGGCAGCTTTCTCTCCAGCTGATGGGTGGGTGGGGAGCATGAGGTGTGCAAACCTCCACCAGGCTCCCAAAGAAGACCTTCTTTCCAGAATAATAGAGCCTCCCCCAAAGGAAGCAGGTATGCTTCCAACAAAAGCCAGATGTGCATATTTAGATTCAATCTGGATTTGTCTGGATTCTCCAAAGCCTGAGAGAGGAGGTGAGGAGCTGGCCCCTCCTGATCTGCTGGGCACCATCGTCAAGGGCTACCAGGCACTGTATGGCCCAGAGAGGTTGGACACAAGCCAGGTACCCTTCAGCCCTCCATTCTGATAGGTGCCATCCTGAAAGTCACACAAAGGATCTCTTCTGTACCCCTCTGGCACCTTTGCCCTCCACAACCCTCTACCTTGGCTCTGGGGTCTGAGATCTGTCAGCTGTAACAGACTCCTCGCCCAATGCCAGTGGGCGTGAAGCCACTTCCATTTGTTAAACTCATCCCAGTTTTTGTGAGCATTGAAAGTATTTGTCAACCTATTTGTCTCAAGGTGTATCTGATAATTTTTCATAGTTCTTGGATAAGTTTCCTACATCTTCAGCTTTATGAAGTTGGCATTGTTTTCCTTCATTGTTTTTTTCTGCTATGAACACCATGAAAACCTTTTAGGCAGTGTGTCCCAAACAATTTTCTATTACATTGACTGTCACAAATACATCATTTTATCTGAGTGTTCCCTCTGCTTCCTGTCTCACCTGGAAGCAGAGGGGCATAAGGCACCAGGGCCTTGGCCCTGAAAAAAAAGCTGAAAATGTTTCCTCGAAAGATCCAGATAGCAAATACATTAGGCTCCCCAGGCTGTGGGATCTATGTTACAACTACTGAAGTCTTCCATTTCAGTAGGAAAATAGCTGTAGACAACGTGTAAGCAAATGAGTGGCTGCTGTATTTCAATAAAAATGTATTGATATACACTGAAATTTTAATTTTTATATAATTTTCATGTATCATGAAATAGTATTCCTCTTTTAAAATTTTAAGAAGCCATTAAAAATGTGAAAGCCACTCTTAGCTGGGGTTGGGCTGGGGTACCAAGCACAAGTGGCCTATGGCCCCTAATTCATTGGGCCCTGCTCTAAACACCAAATTGAGTCAAGAGCATGGCGCTAGGCAGAATCTAGTTGTGAGTTATTTTGCTAGCAATATGCGTGTCTTAGCTCTTTCATTGCTGTGATCAAAACACCTGATAAAGCAACTGAGAGGAGGCAAGGCTTATTTGGGCTCACGGTTTCAGGGGATCAGTCCATGGTTGGCTCCAAGGCGGTGAGAGACATCAATGGCAGAGCACCGTGTAGTGGAGGCCGACTCCTCAACTCATAGCAACAGAGGCAGACAGACAGGTAGAGTCCTCAAGACTGTCCTCCAGCAACCAACCTCCTCTAACCATGCCCCGCCTCTGAAATGTATGGCATTGTGCCAATTCCTGAGCTTTTCTGGGAAACAGCCTATATCTAAACCATAACAATGGGCCAAGCAGGCAGCCCTTTAAGAGATGCCCCTCTTGGAGGTTCCCAGAAGCAGAACCTTCTGCAGCCAGAATGCTTGAGAAGGCAGACCAAACTCTCTGCCAAGGAGAGAGACAAAGAATGACCTGGAGCTGGCATTTGATGGGAGACAGCCTAGAGCAGCTTGAGAGAAAAGGCATAAACAAAGGCCTAGGAGAGGCTTTCATAACCTACATTAAAGTTAAAATCTAATTTAGATGAAAATGGATGCACAGAAATAAAGTGTGTGTGTATGTGTGTGTGTGTGTGTGTGTGTGTGTGTGTGTGTGTGTGTCTTTTGTCCTTAAATCATATACCCTATAACTATAGCTTTACCAAATTTATTCCCTTGGTTTGAAAATAAAGATGCTTTCTGAAATTTTATTTTGTTGTTTTACAAATTGTTTTGGCTTTGTGAATAGGCCAAACTCCATTTCTTATCGCCTCAAACAAAAATGGAGCATTAAAGTGTTTAAGATTCAATCAAAGGCTTGCTGCGAGCGGCACAATATTAAAATAACAGAAAAATCAATACAATTTTTATTTTGAACATGATTTGTCACAAATAGCATTCTAATAGATAACACTGATTATATGGTAGCAAATGTAATTTATATATACCAAGCACTATGCCTTTGTCAGAGTCATCATTAAGGAATTTGACACGTGTGTAGGAGAACAATAAATGTCAACTGAAATATACACTAGTTAGATATAAATGGAAGGCTGAAATGAGTGAGGCTGGTGCACACTATACTTATAAGTAATAATATGCAGTCTAAAGTAGCTTGGGTTTTCAAACAAGAACTCTATGCTGTCATTTAAAATATCTCATATTTCTGAAGGTCAGGAATAAATGGCACTATTAGCATTAAAAGCTAGTAAAAGAGAAAGTAATGTGTTATTCATTTAACATAACATTTTATGAAATAGCTTTGTAAAGTATTCATTCTCCCCCCAACCCCCCATGGAGGCTGAAAAGATGGGACGAACACGCGTGGTTCTCAGTGGAAGATTTTTAGTTGCACCATTTGTTGCTGTTCATGTCTTGATACAGTAAAATCTTACCAATTATGTGTTGGTGCCTGGGCAGATCAGTACTGTGAAATAAAGTTGTCTACATACCTGTGGTCTCGGCTGGTCCAGCAGGATGCTGCCTGGGTCTGCATCAGTAGTGCCATTTGGTACATGGACAAAGGGTGACACCAGGTACAAGTGGCAAGATTGACAGGAAGTGAAGGGGGAAGGTTCCTGCAATGGACAGGAGGGGGGGGGAGGAGTGGAGGAGGAGGAGGCTCTTGCTGTGTGTCTTGGAAAGGTGGCAGATACATCCAGATTTGGATCCAAACACAGACATAAGGCTACCCCAGGGTGGGAAGGGTAGTCAGCCATAAAAAGCCATTGGGTCACCTTTCACCTGCCGCAGGTCCTAAACTCCAAAATTTTGTAAATCTCATCTATGTGGACTCCCAGGACACCCTCCCAGATTCCCTGGGGTCAATCAGCCTCTCTCTCTCTCTCTCCATTGTCCCTTAAATTTGAGTAAAGAATTAAAAACAAACAAAAAACCCACTGACAAATACTACCATAATTACCTGGAATTAGCAAAGATGAACCCTTTATTATATTTACTTCAAATCCTTTTACAATGAAAAATAAATATGACTTTAGTGGTTACTTACAAGGATTCTAAATGGCCCTTTGGGTTATGTTTTGTTTTCTTTCTTTTTTTTTTTGCGGTACTGGGGATTGAACCCAGGGGCATTCTACCTCCGAGCTATACCCCCAGCCCTATTTTTTTTATTCTTTATTTTGAAACAGGGTCTCACTAAGTTGCAGAATGCCTCACTACGTAACTGAGGCTGGCCGAGAACCCAGATCCTCCGGTCTCAGCCTCCCAAATGCTGGGATTACAAGTGTGCGCCACCACACCCGGCCCTTTGGGTTATGTTTTGATATTTTGAACCACTACACTCGTGGTGAGCAATAGTATTTTATGAATAAAAACACACAAAAGTGGTCACTTCTATGTTGTAGTGGTGTCAACACTGGCTTTTCACCTCAATAGGACATTTTGGGGGTTCTACTCTATGTTGGTATGAATAGACCTGAGCTCATTAGTTTTCTTCACTAAAGTTATGTTTTGGATAATCTGATGCATGCAGGGTGTTTTTTTTGTTTGTTTGTTTGGTTTTTCTTAGTTTCAACTGTATTCCACTGATTACCAGTGACGTTGACTTGCAATCATTTGTAATTTTTTTTTTCTGTTGTGGTTTGCTAGTCCCCAGTACAGTGATGTCAAAAGGGATGGATTTTTCTTTTCCTTTCCTTTTTCCTTTTTTGTGGCACCAGGAATTGAACAAGGGGCATTCTACCTCTGAGCTACACCCCCAGCTCTACTTTCTTTTTCTGATTTTGAAACAAGGTCTCACTAAGTTGCTACGGCTGGCCTTGCTGCATTTCTGAGACTGGCCATGAACCTGCAATCTTCCTGTCTCAGCCTCCCAAATACTGGGATTACAAGTGTGTGCCACCTCGCCCAGCTAAGGGGGCAGATCTTTAAGAGGTGGATCCTAGTGAAGGGTGAGCAAGGCATGGGGGTATCACCCTGGGAAGGGATTGGTGTCTTCTCTTGTGAGTAGATCAGGTCTCCTGGGGTTGGATTAGTTCCCAAGTTATAAAGGGAGTTTGGCTTTCTTGGTTTTCTCTTGCTT
Source organism: Graphiurus murinus (assembly GCA_004027655.1). NCBI lineage: Eukaryota > Metazoa > Chordata > Mammalia > Rodentia > Gliridae > Graphiurus > Graphiurus murinus. The sequence continues at coordinate 16,919 of PVLC010004872.1, read as the reverse complement.
TTGCTCTCTCACACATGTATTTTTGCATGTGCCCTCTTTCTGTTAGAGTCGACATAAGTCACATTATTGTTAGTGGTCATGATGGAATGATTAATCACGTGAGTTCTTGTGTATAAGTAAGTGTGACAAGAGGGAAGGATCCATTGAACATTAAGACTGAGAGGAGAACAACAGCTGGGGCGACTTCATATGAAATTGTGCTACAGCTCACAGGGCTCCAGTGAGGGCACATTTAGAGTTCACTGTTCACCCTGACCATAAAATAGAGTAGACAGCAAGGCTTGATGTACCTAAGATAAGTAGGTGGGTAACACATGGGGGCAACAATGTCCTTTCAAACAGGACAATTACATTGTCTAAGGAAATAAAATACACCAGCACGGGCTGTCCAATGTTCCCTGAAAGAGAGAGATGTGGCAGAGGCGAGTGGGTGAGAAGTTCCAGGCATTACCTGTGGTGAGTTTGGCTCCAGTCCAAACAATCATTTCCAAAATGTGACCGAGATCACGGAGAACATCAACTCAGATAAAGTGCATTAAAAGATTTATTACCACAAAGAGACAAGCACCACACCATGCTTTCAGCAAGGGTAAAGAGATTGCAAAACGTCTTCTCTCACGGTGTCTTTGCTGCAAAAATGATACCTGTGGAGGAACACAGTTACAGCATGAGGCTCTTCTGCTGGGGGACTAGTGACTCTGAGTGAGTCAACAGCTTCCAGCAGACTCCCTGGATTCAGCTCCCTCTGATGACTGATTTGCAACACCAGGCAGGGTCCAAGTGATTCTAAGAAGACCTACTCTAAGAACACCTTCTTCTCCTTTTGGGTTCTTATCGTACCAAAAGTGAATCAGCCACAGAAAACCAAAGCTTATCACTAAGGGCCTCCAATGAACTGTTGCTTTGGCCTAGCAATGAATTCCAGGGGCCAGCAGTGTGCCAGCTGGCCCAGAGGGGGCTTCCTCTCTCTCTCTCTCTCTTTTTTTTTTTTTTGTGGTACTGGGGATTGAACCCAGGGGCATCCTACCTCCGAGCTACACCCCCAGCCCTATTTTTTTTTCTATTCTTTAATTTGAAACAGGGTCTCACTAAATTGCAGAGTGCCTCACTAGGTAGCTGAGGCTGGCCGTGAACCCAGATCCTCTGGTCTCAGCCTCCCAAATGCTGAGATTATAAGTGTGCGCCACCATGCCCGGCTGAGACTTTCTCTCTTGAGCCAAGATCCTAGAGGGTCCTCTGTACACTGCTTCTGGGAATGTAAAACATGGCAGCCACTTTGGAAACAGTCTGGCCATTCCTCTGAAAGAACCAGGGACCAGCCATTCCATGACTAGGTATAACCCTAAGAGGATGAAAACATAAGTCTACACAAAACCACTATATGAATATTCTTAATAGCACTGTTCATAATAGTCCCAAAGTAGAAACAACTCAAATATCTATTGACTGATAAATGGATAAATGAAATGTGCTAAATCCTTAGAATATTATTTGCCAATAAAATGGAATGAAGTATTGATATAAGGAACCTGGGCTTAAGTATATAAAGTAACAGCAATTGTTATATATCATCCTTCCAACAAGATGCTGAAGAATCAGGATTATTACCTGATTTAACTGTGCAGCCAGCAAAGTTAAGTCATGCTGAGGAGCCAGGTCTTGGTGTTTTGTTTTTGAAAGCAATTAACAATCCAATAATATTTTTCCTGAGAGTTTTCCTATTGTACCATTTAATTCTCCAAATCTCACTTTCCTCATCTTAAAATGAGAGCAGTTGAGGGGTGGCATCTACATTTCCTTCAGACTTTAACATCCCATTGTTTTGCGATTATTATTGCCTTTTGAAGTGTCCTTTTTTTTTCTATACTTTTAAAGCAGCTAGGTTCTTTCCCAACTCCAACCAACACAGGTTAGATTCCCTCAGAATGACAAAAGATTCCCACTGACAGCCAGATTCCCTGCAGTTTATATCCCCCCCATGATATAGTCTCCAGGGCAAATCAGTTCAATTACTAACTGCACCAGCTGAAATTAACCAGAAATGTCCTCCAAGTACTTAGTCTCCTTATTGTTTGAAAAGAAACAGTCTCGAATTTGCTTGTTTCTTGAATCTCTGCCTAATAACCAGGGCCTTGCTTCTGTTAAGTTGAATATATCCTAAGGAAAATGATACTTGATTTTTCAAAGTAAATCAGATGGATAGACAGAGTTGAGATGAACAGTTAGATAAGTTAATGGATGGGAAGATGAAAGGGTGGCTGGATATCTGGGCGGATGAGGCAGAGTTCTGTGGATGGATAGATGGGTAAGTGGATGTACAGAAAATGCCAGGGGAATAGATATATGGGAAGATGAATATACAGGTACATGAATACACAGATGGGTAGTGGGTGATTGGATGGATGGTTTTCATAGATATATAGTGATACACAAATAAGAATAACCAGACTTAGATGTAATAAGAGATACGTACTCAGTGCCATTTTCGCCACTTTGCACCGTGACTTGGGAAGCCCCCAGTGTAGGCCGGAGAAGATTGATCACATTGTTGTACCAGAGGAACTTAACCTTCTGGATTTCTCCAACATTGAGGTCCACATCAATGTCATTTGTGTGAGTTGCATCTGGTTTGAGGGATCCCCTGAAAATATAGACATAAAATGTCATATCAGGCATTCATATAGACATAAAATGAATACATAGGAGGGCAGAAATCCATTGCTTCTTCAAATAATGGCTACTGCTGTTTTTTTCTTCAAACACCTAGAATAACTTCATACATATCCAGGAACTGCCTAAACATACACCGTGCTTGGGCAGAACATATTTTTTCAAAATACTGGACTTCCGATTTTCACTGTTTTGATTCATTGCTTGAGAGAAGTGAAACGTCTGGAGTACATAATCTGTAAAATTGCTACAGGACCAGCTGATGCGGTGTGTTTTGTGTCTGGAGTGCATAATCTATGAGATTGCTACAGGACCAGCTGATGTGGTGTGTTTTGTTTAAAGAAGCACGTGGTTCAGCAGACACTGTTAACAGCTCATCTGTAGCCCAGAAAGTTGTCAAAGAAATTTAGCTCACATATTGAGTTATAAAAAATTAGCACAAAAACCAGACTGTAATGTTACTACATATTCACCAAGCCCCTCATATACCCAGGATAAGCCAAGAGCTAAAGCCACCACAGCAATAAGCAGGTGGCCCCAGGCTTCAAGTACACCTATGTGTGTGGGGACAGAGCATGCGGTGGAGAAGAAGCTGTCACATGGATATACCTTGCCCCAGGAGAATTCCGCATTCATAAAACTGAAGTCAGGTGATTTATATTTCCAAAAGAGTTAGCATATGCCTCATTTTAAATAGTGACTTCCCTCTCTCTGAGCCTCACTCTTCTCATATGTAAAATGGGGTCATTGAACTAGATTCGAAGAAGACTTCCTTCCAGCTCTGATAGCCTAGAATTCAATATTCCTATAGAATAGATCCCTAGATTTACAAAGCAGTTCATACGCAGTCTTTTGTGAATAATCTATGATGAAGAGGATGACCATTTTGCTTTACTATCGGACTTACTTGAAAATCTCGTATTGCTTTGAGTTTCCATTACTTCCATACAAAGCAATCCTGATGCGCCCACTCACTTTCTTTTTTCCAGAGAGAGTGACTGATACCTTATATCGCCAACCTGCCCAAAGAAATAACATCAGTTCAGTGAGACTTATCTTATTGAAAAGTTACCCAATGGAAATAAAATTCTTCTAAGCTCTAAATCCCCATGAATGAGAGCTCAGGGGGTGGAGTGTGTGTGTGTGTGTGTGTGTGTGTGTGTGTGTGTGTGTGTGTGTGCATGCGTGTGAGCTGCGTGAGAGAGAGAATCATCACTACGGTGACTTCTTGACTTCCACTGACTTTGCTTCATGTTTCCTGCTTCTCTTGTTAATAGATGCATCCTTCCTCTCACAGGGGTGAGTGGACATGTGAACTAGCCTGGGCCACTCGTTATCCCTCGCTCTGCTGCTGATCAGGATTACTGATTAGAGGAGTGAACATGGGACCCAAGACGAATATCATTGTACTGTTCTTACAATATAGCTTAAGCTGGTTGTAGTTGAGTTTACTGTCGTTGGCTATCACGAGGCCTGAGGCTTGATATCATAAGGTGGGTACACCTTTTTAAGTTATTTGCAAGAAATTTTAAGTGAGTAAAATGGAAACTTACGAGTAAAGTTACCACTGTCTCCTGTGTTCAAAAAGAAGGTTTGCTCCACAGCACTGGTTTTCCCCTTAAATTGGTCAGCATAGTGCCCCATTTTGGGGCAACCTTCAGCTGGACAAGGGAAACATTCACTCTAGTGGGAAAAATTTTGTCTGTTAGTAGTAGGTCTTTGCCTCACTCACTTTATCAATAAATCCATCTTCTTAGCTATCTATCCACCCATTCATCTATCTTTATATCTATCTATCCATCCATCCACCTACCCATCGACCCTGTCATTTACTCTCTTCATGCATCCCACTAATCCATGCATACATGCATCTATCTACCTGTGCACCCATGAACCTATGATCCATCCTACGATTGTGCATAGAACTGTGCTAGGCCCTGGAGAGTAGCCAACAAAGTGCTCTTAAAAAAATTAGAGTATAGTTGCAAAAGACAAGTCATATATAGGAAGTGATAAAATTAAAATTTGAAAGAGGAATGCAAGACAATGCTTCTAGGGAGAAGTAAATAGGAAAGATAAGAAGTTGTTTAAAAAGAAGAGAGGAAGGGAAGATTCATGACCATTTTCACTTTTATGTGAATTATTTCTCCAGACTAATTCATCCCCATTGGATACTCCCCAAATGGTAGTTCATCAGTGAGGCCTTTAAATTTATGGCACAGGGTCATTTCCTCTGATCTCTGACCTCATACACATCCAAAATGCATTCTGTGCAGAGCTATTTTGGGATGTGGGAAGCTTCATACAGGTGCTGGAGGCCCTGTGGCCACCCATGCCCCATTAGTAACTGGCCTGCTAAGGCTGCTCCCTGAACATCATAGGCCTTGAGGATCATACATGAGGTCCCTTGGACTCCAGTTCATCTCTGAATTTCAACATCAAAATTAGTTTTGGAAGGAAAAAGTGCAAGTTTAAACATTTTAATTTTTATCTTTGAGAAAAAAATATTTTAAAATATTGGAGTTTTACAACCTGCAATGTAATCAATTCATAAGAGTCATAAGTGGAAATCCAAACCTTTCATTGAGTTTATTTCTGGGAAACAATATTACCTGATAGACTATTTTTTTTTATTTTTTATTTTTTTTTTATTCATACATTGTAAGCATACATCTTTGTTAGGTACAAATTGATAATGATATATGTGCTCACAATTCTCATTTGACCCCTTCCCCAAATTCCCACCCCACTCCCTCGCCCTCCCTCCCTCTCAAGTTCAGTTTAGTGAGTGACCTTGATATACATTAGTGTGCCCCCCTCCCCCCGCCGTCCAGCCCCTTCGGTTAAATCAACTTCTTTGCTTTTGAGGGTCTCTCCTTTTTAATCTGGAGACCCTCTTATGCCCCATCTTCTCCTTTGTGATGCAAGAAAAAGAAGGAAAGACAGAAGGAAGGAAGGAAGGAAGGAAGGAAGGAAGGAAGGAAGGAAGGAAGGGAGGGAAAGAGGGAGGGGAAGGGAAAGGGAGGGGAGGGGAGCTTGGCAGGCAGGTAGATAGTTCTAGTGGCCATTATATGGATAACTGGAGAAGTTTGAATATGAGCTATATATTAGGAACTATTAGTATATCAAACTTAAATTTCCCGAATATTGTTATATAGGGGGACGATCTTGTTCTTAGAAGAAGAATGCTCAAGTATTTATAAGTATTCGAATATCTTTACTTTTGCATAATTTAGAAACTGAGTACACACACACACACACACACACACACACACAGTTAGCAACTGGTACGTCTAGGTGATGGGTGTAAAGGGAATTCATGGGCTCTTCTTTACCTTTCGCACAGATGGAGATTGTCTTAAATGAAAAGCTGGGGAGCCTGGGGTAGGCCCAGCATACCTGTGTCTGCCCTCTAGCCCACTGCCCCGAGGAGGAAGGCTTTGGAAGCCTCAGCATTTCCATGACCTCCTTCCATGAGTGTAGAGTCACATAAATCTCTTTGTTCTGCTCCAAGCCATAAAGACAGAACACCACCAGCAGAGCCACCACCATCTTCCCAGAAGGTGGCATGACCTACCTCCTCAAACTCCTCGTAGGAGGCACAGGGGTAGCCCAGGAAGCCGTCAGGGTTGAGGATACTGCTTGCGTAATACTTGTAGCTTCGGAGGTGGTTGCAAGCTGCAAAGTTGCTGATTCCTGAGAAAGCAAAGACCATGGGAGCTGGAGAAGGCCTCTCACCTTGAAGTGTGGGCCCTCTGACATTTCATGGATGAGTGTGGGCACTCCTGAACACTTTGGGGCTTCTGTTGAGGAGGGCTACTTAGGGCCAGGCAACTGTTCAGGAGTGACAAGTCCTAACAAGCACATTTGTCCAGTGTTCTAGGGGCCGGTCATGTAACATAAATGAGGAGGCTGGGGCTAGGCATAGGTGGGGAGGCAGAGAGAGAGGGAGAGAAAGAGAGAGAGGGAGAGAGAGGAAGAGAGAGGGAGAGAGAGGGAGGGGGGAGGGGCAAAGAGAGACAGATAGACCTCTCTCTATAGATCTAGAGAGAGGGGAGAGAGAGACAAAGAGACACGGATAGTGTATATATATATTTACACACACACACACACACACACACACACACACACACACAAATACTAGCTTTTAAAGGGATCCACATGGTTCTCTGATTTTCCATGAGAAGTGAGAATCCTGACTTACACAAAATTTTTTTCCAAGCGTAAATGACTGCAGTGCATTCCCACTTTAGAACCAGTGCCTGTGCAGGCTCACCAGACCCTGCTCTGGGTTGCTCTCAGCTGTGTATGAGGATGCTGGGCCCCGCCCAGCAGGCCTTTCCCGGGAGCCTGCCTTCTCCAAGCCTCATTTCTCAGGCTGAGCGAGTCCTCCTCTTTGCCATCTGAACCCAGCCACACTCACTGCATCTTATTTACCACTTCTTTTTCTTAAGTCAAAGTTGTCTCATTTGGAAACTTGTTTCTTCACTCCTGCAACTACTCGGTATAAAACTTCCCATGGAGTGATCCACAGTGACCCCGGACACATGTGGACACCATTCTTGGGGGGCCTGGTGGGTTCTTGGGGCCACCCATCAAGAGCGGTGCATCTGCCCTTTGTGTTCTCGGTAGATCTGCTCTGGCAGCTCGCTGTGCCTGCTGCCCAGCGCCCTGCAGCCCTGCCAGCCAGGTTCCTAGTGCCCACACCAGCGCTGTCACCAGACAACAGAGGCTGCTTTAAACTTAATTGTTTCTTTCATCCCAAATTGCTGCCTGGGTTCCCCATAATAGAGGAGAAAGTGGATTTAATTGTTCCTGGGGCCCAGCGCCTGGGTGACTCAAGCTCAGCACAATGGAAACACACTGACATTCATGGGCTTGTTCACTCTAAATTGCCTCTTTAATTAAACCTGGGCTCCTTCCTATTATGTGTGCCTCGCCTGTCATTTCTGGGAGGGAGCGGCTATTACTGTGACTCTGGGGTTCCTTCGGGGAAACTGGAATGGCCACGTCTTCCTAAGAGTTACCTGGCGTGGAGCTGAGAGGTCAGAAGCTCCTCTTATTTGCCCGTGGATGCTGGCTATTGGGTTGCCGACTCTGCTCTTTGACATTAAACACACAGAATATTAAAATGCATCCAAGGCCACTAGACTCCATTTAAAACAGTGTGCTTAGTGTCTGCTTTGGCCATGGCTTAGTGTCTGATCAGACTACTGGGGTAGCCAGGGTGCCCAAGAAATAGATTTTAGCCATGGGGAACTTCTGGTTCAGAAAAATAAAGACAACTAAAATTATTATAGACCCAAGACCACCTCTTTTACAGCAGAGAATAAAGCCGGGTCTCAGGGAAGGGGCGAGAGGAATAACCAAAGACCAGGACAAGGGAGATCACCTCATGCACAGGTGGGATCCTGCTCTCTCAGATGAATGGAAACACATACAAGGCCTGCTGGGATCTACTATGGCCTCTCTTGTCCCCACCCACGGCCAAAACCCACAGAGCACATCCTTCCTCTGTCTTCGTATCAGCTTAGTCCCCTTCATTGCCTAGGACCTGACAACAGCAAATGGCAAGAAAGTCAAAGCCCTTCACATCTTTGCTTATGCTCTGCAGTTTTCCAAGGAGCAGGTGCTGAAGGTTGGGTGGGTGGCCAAAGCCAGAGCTGGGTGTTTGCCACTGTGCCCATCCAGCACTTGTCCTGGAATCCTGACAACTGGGGGAGATGGCATAGGCTGGGGCACGAGCGCAGGGCTTTACAGTCAGAAAGTGAGTGTAACTACAGGGTGGCCTTGGCCAAGCTGTGTAGCTTTTCCAGTTCTCTATTTCTGTATCTGGAAAATGGGGCTAATCTGAGTAAACGTCTCATAGCATTGTTTAAAAAATGACTGCCACTCTGTAAGTGGTGACAGAGTCAGCATCATGGTGGTCAGATCCATGCATTCTGTTTTCACCCCAGGCAACCAGTCTCCCCCTTGCTTCTTTCATTTACATACCTTGCCATATTCCATCGATATCAACAATGGTGGAAAGGGCATTTTTCTGACATCCAGGCATATGCCTTCCTCCATTTGGAAAGAAATCCAGATGGCCCACCTTTTGGCTCATTCCAAAACCTGAAAATTTGAAGCAGAAAAGAGTAGGGTGGTAAGTGGTCCCAAAGATAGATAGATCGTGGCCACAATGAGATGTTCAACTCTTTCCAACGAGAACAAAGAACTCTCTGGGCCAATTCTCCTCCTGGCACAGACACCATCACCTCTAGCTCTGCAGAAAATTCTCAAAGATGGGAGCTTGGCAAGATGAGGATGGAGGAGAGAGCACAGGAAGAAAGATGGGGGGGAAGGTGGGTTATGGGTGAATGAGAACACATATATTTGTGTCTTTCTGTCTGTCCTAGGAAGAGCCTGGGTAATATTAATATGACCTGATACCATTAGGCACCAGTAGGTACATGTTGGGTGTAATTTGTGTTGCTTTAATAATTTTAAAATTCTGGTTTCTATATTATAAGTGTTGTGTTGAGACCACATAACATCATATTGTTCTACTGCAACCATAGCATGATGGTAAGGAGCTTTGGCTATGGAGGCACACAGGCCTGTGGCCAAATCCTAGTTCTATTCATAGACTTTATGGTCTTGGGCAATTACTTAACCTCTTTGAGCTCAGTTCCTCAGCTGTGAAATGAGGGACATATCCACTTTTTAGGGTGTTGCAGGATTAATGAGTTAATTTGTGTAAAACGTCCAGTGTAGCACATGATAAATATTCAATAAAAGATGATACTATCATCCTCCTCATTATCACCATGAAAAACATATCCCATATTAGCAAGTTTTATGAGCAGATATGTGAGAAAATACTGAATAAAGGACATTGATTTTAGAAGAATTGAACAAAGGGATATATTTAGTCTCCAACCAAACTGAAACCCAAGCTTTGACAAAATTAGAAAAAAAAAATTCAAAAGTTATGTTGGTATTTTGAAAGTGCAAGTCAAGTATCAATAATAAATACATCTGCCACTTTGGATCTTAATAGATTGGGAAGAACACAGGGTTTGGAGATTGAGTGATAGCCTCTAGACTGCAGAAGGGTTTTTTTTTTTGTCCAATGTGGGGCTGTGGGCTGGTACTACTGAACTTGTGCTGGCTGGTCATTTGTGGCTGGCACCCAAGCCATCCCTGTAGTTAACATTTCAAATAGCGCCCCCTGCAGTTTGTGTGTCTTTGGGGTAGGGGCCACTTGGACTCCATGTCATCAGTCATCAAGAGCTGGGATCCAAGAACTCACCTAGGAAAGGGATTATGGGAGCAATATCCGTGTGAATCACATCCACAAACATGGCATCAGATGGGTCCAGCCGAACCTCCTCTGGTGTGCCCTGGAAGCATGGTTCTGCCGGATCCAGCCCTAAAAGGGACAAGGTAGATAGGCGGCACCGTGAGGAAGACTAGAATCTAACTGCACCCACCAAACTAGCCTGAGGAATACCGGGCAAAGTGTCCCAGACCATAGGGACTACCATTCGGGGCACTGAGTTTGCAGCACCTGGTCCATTCGGGAAAGAGAGGCTGGGGCAGAAAGGCAGGGAATGGGGGCACGGCCTGCTGGAGAACATTGGGAATCTCTAGTGCCTGGCTCCCTGAAGGACCTGGGTGGGGCCCTTGTGCTCCTCCGCTTCCTTCCTCCTGTCTTTCCTTATGCAAGCCAACATTTGCCCTTCGCCCTCAGAGACCTCAAGTTCCCCAGGCTTTCCCCAGCCACTCCCAGCCCCGGAGTCCCCACCTCTGCACCTTTGTGTCTTTTCCCACGCTGTTCCCAGATGCTTGCACCCTTCCCTTGTTCTTCCTTCATCTAAATCTTTCTCCTCCAAGACCCAGTTGGAGCACCACCTCCCTCCTCGTGGAAAACGTAACCTCTCCTTTCTCAGCACTATTCTAGCCACTGCGTTATTTTGCACGTATTAACTCAGCTTCGGGTTTTATCTGCCCACTCAGTTTTCTGCTTCCTGAACTGAACTGAAGTGAACTGTGGGTTTCCTGCGGCAGGGTTCATCTTCAAAGAGGAGCAGAGGTGGGAGGAGTGTGGCACACGGTGACCTATATTCTTGCCTGCTTCTTCTCAAGGTCAAATGTCTGTCCTCATGGAGAAGGCGGGAAGAAGAACGTCCACCTTACAAGGTCATTCTGAAAACCATGGGGTTTCAGAATGGAAGGAAAAGGACTTGGGGCACTGGAAAATTCTGCATAACCATGAACTGCCCCAGCTTCACCCAAAGCCTCGCACAACGTCCTGAACAAAGGACCCATGTCCATTGTCGAATCAAACTGGCTACACAAAATAAATAGCTGCCCAGGTTTGTCTTGCGTGCATTCATTCTGCCCAGTGAGTCATTCATTCATTATCTACTGAGCACTTCCTATGTGGTAGGTCTCCACCAGCTGCTGGCATTTTCTGCTTGTGCTAGACACAGTCAAGATATTCAAGAAATATTTGTGAAATTGATGAATTAAAAAAAAAAACTTTCTTTTTTTTTCTTTTACTTTACCACACTCTCAAATAATTGCCCTGAAGTCATGCGTTTAATGCACTAGTTATATTTTTCTTGTTTAATAAGTGCATTTTAAAAATTTACGATCGCCAGGCGTGGTGGTGCATGCCCACAATCCCAGAATTTGGGAGGCTGAGACAGGAGGATGAGAGGATAGCCTCAGATATATAGTGAGACTCTCAGCAACAACAAACAAACAAAAAGGGCTGAGAGTGTAGCTCGGAGGTAGAATTCCTCTGGATTCAATTCCCAGTACCATACCAAAAAGAAAAAATACGATCATCTATTTTCTAATACACATTAAGATACACGGGCAACTGTTTTTAAACTTAAGGCTGGGCAACTCCGTAAAGGCTTCGGAGGACCAGCAGGGGCGCCCTTCCGGTGAGAAGTGCACAGGTCCAAGCTTGCGCCACCCGCACCCCAGGTCTTGGGACTCCAACCCGCCAGCGCGACCCCCACCTGTGATCCTGCCCACGTGGCCCCCCAGCCTCCGGCCCGCCTCCCCGGCCGCGTGCGAGCCCAGGCTGTGGCCGATGAGGTGCACGTTCTCGGGGCTGTAGTCCAGCCGGGTCTGCGAAGGGAGAGGAGAGTGTGTCAGGTCTCCCAGGACGCGGGCGGCCGGTGCGCGCGGCAACAGTGCTGACCAGCGGCCGCCGCGCCAACTGCAGCCACCTGGGTCGGCTGCCTCCGCCAGCGCCCGCCTGGCGCTGTCCCTGGCTGGGGGTGACCTATCTGGGGGTTCCTGGGGCTGGTCTCCAGCTCCAGTCCCTCCAGAACGGGCCTCGAATCAGGGTGTAAAAAACCTTCAAACCCTGCAGTCGCCCCAGGACGAAGACCCAGCTTCCCGACTGAGAACTGCTGGGCAGCCAGCCTGCTCTCCAGTTCCCAGAACAGCCTGCCAGGAAGAGCCTATTTGGAAAGGGAAACTGAGGCTCGAAGAGGTTAGTTTGCCTCAGGCCCCGCAGCTAGGAAATGATGGGGCGCGTGTCTTCAGGACAATCAGTAAGGGGGGGAAGGCGGTGTTTTCAGTTCAGCCCCAGCCCCTGCCTTTTGGCCCCAGCTGCAGGGTGCCTGGGTGCAGCAGGATGCTTCTCTGCCCCTCCCCGCGCCCCTCCTCCCCCCAGGACGTGGCCCAGGCGGGCTTTACCGACAGCACTTGTATAAAGTAAGCGATCTCCGCTCCCACGATCCGAATGTTGTGGACGGCTTGGGTGTATAAGGTCCGCGACCCACTACTCCAGTCCACACAGATGCAGTTTACCTTCTCCACCTGAAACATCTTCTACAGAAGACAAGCAAAGGAAGAGAAAGAGGGAGAGAGAGGGAGAGGGAAAGAGAGAGGGAGGGAAGCGGGGAGAGAGAGAATTATTCTCCAATTTACCAGCATTCCCTAGTTGCAGCACAGAGATAGCTTCACTCGGTGAAGCACCTGGTTGGTATTAATGTTCCTCCTGCCCATCCTGTTCTAACTTGGCCTGCAAGCGCAGCACTCTGAACTGGGTATACTCATCCTGCTTAACAGATGTGGAAACTGAGGCCTGAAATGGGTTTCTGGTCTAAGGTTTTGGAAATGGTTATTATTAACCACCAGCCTGGGTCAAAGGGTCAAAAAAGGTCACCAGATCGGAGGTGATCGACTACCCAAGAAAATGTGCAGTTCAGTTCCTCAGTTGTACCAGCCACCTCGCAAGCATTTAGTTCACATGTGGCTTCCGATGTGGTCAGCACAGATCTGGGACACTTCTGTCATCATGAAACATTCTATGGGATAGCAATGCTTTAGAGGGCAAAATTTAGTCATTTTTATATCACATAAGGTGTTTTTTTTTTTTTTTAAATCAACCATCAGAGATAAAATGTCGGGTGGTTTGTGTAATCTCCGCCTCTAAGACTTTCTCGCTGGGTACCTTCAGCCTCACGGGAGATAGTGGGCTGGAAGTGGGTGCTTAGGGAGAACCAGGCTCTTCCTGGTAGTTTTGGAAGGACCCGGCTCTCCCTGGAGTCTTTCCTTTCTTGGTCAGGGTCCCCAAGGGTGACTTATTTGCACCCTGGGGTGCTGCTCCCGCCAGGGAGTCGGCAGGTGAGGAGAGTGGGCCCTACCCTACACATGTCGGGCAGCCAGTTCTCCTCCCCCTGGTCGATGAAGCCGTGGATAATGAAGCTCGTCTTGCGGTCCAGCCGGAAGTTTGAAGCCTCGATGGTGTCTGGGTCAAAGGCCGTGATCCGCTGTTTTAATTAGAAAAGATGAAGTTGAAGGTTGGCCTTTCCCAGCCAGCAGCTGGCCTGTTAGAGCCGGTCCAGTAAGACTGAGATCACAGGTTCAACTCCCATGATATCCAGGAGTTCCTGACCTGGGGTTGTAGCTAGAATTCAAGTGCATGGACTTCCTATTTTATTTTCTTGCACCTGTATCTAAAATCTAGTATTTCTGTTAATCATGATGCCAAGCAGCAAATCACAGTGGAATTAGCAACACCTGTGACTCTGTCCTCGGTTGACATTTTCATGATACATTAGAGTTGGTACAACTATCTCAAAGTATCATTTATACTCATTATTATTTTAAATGATAATTGTTGTTAGATCGACCCTTAGATCTTATTTAGATGATAATAGCGGCACATATAATACCATGTTCCATATTTGTATATTTTTAATAAGTCTGGTAACTGATTTTTAATATAAGTGATTTCATTTGTCATCCAATAAATTTTATTTTAGAGATATTGATATTGTCCTGAGAAGGGGTCTATAGGCTTCCCCAGGTGACCAAAGAAGTCTCCAAGGAAGAGGTGCAGGAAAAGGGAAGAACCCCCGGCCAGAAGCAGTAGACTTGAGGGCAGACACAGCTCAGTGGCACCACAAGACCTTAGAATGGACTCCTGTGTGCCCACGGGTCTTCTCAGCCCCCTCCCACTGGTCGCCAGGACAAGACACGAGAAGGATCACACAATAAAAATGACACAACTATGTCCATTCAGATTGCAGGCTGGAGGCATCCAGCGAGATATTTGTTGTGGAGAGTCCCACAGTGTGTGACCTCGGGGACCTAGGGACAGATACCTGGTTCTCTAAACTCTGTCAGAGACTAGAGCCTTGAACTGCTTGAATCCTTGACACTATCTTTCTTGAAACCATCTGCTGGTCACTTCTGGCCACCTGCTTCTACCTGGCAGGCCTTCTGCTACTGAAGGTTGCTCCAGAGGCCCTTACCTTTTCTCTTTCGTGGTCAATTGTCCTCCTTCCTCCACCTGTCTTCTAGCTCCTCAGGAAGGACTTACATCCTCTTACCCCAACCCCAAGGGGCTTCTCTTCCTCCACTGCCCGGTGTAGAAAGGAACTTCGCTGGGGATACACCTGGGCTTCTCCATAACTGCTGCTGATACTCTCTTCCTCTCAGGGAACAGGGTGCTGATGCTGGGGAGGCCCCTGAAGATCTCTGTGCCCCAGTGTATGTGAATGTGTGTCTTTCTAGGTTAGGCATCTGTAGATTTTGTCAGATACTCAGGGATTTATTATAATTCCTAGAACCAAGTTGGCTCTAGGTCTACCATTACGGGGACAGCATCCTTGGAAAGTTCCAAGGTAGTGAATTATCCCCCAGAAAGCCATGTGACAGCTCCAGTGTGGGGTCCAGACTTCCTCTTCCCAGGACCCCACGCCCACTCTTACCTGGTAGTTGTCCGGATTTTCATTTGTGTGCAGAAGAAAGCGAGTGCCAACATCTTCGGGGGACCAGGGAAATATCTTTAAAGGCCGCTGGAGGGTCCCTGCCCATGGCGATTCATTGGAAAAGCAGCCAAAAGGGTCATAGCAGACCTCTTTCCCTGGGGCAGGAAGAACCACAAACAGGACCTTAGTGAATTTCTGGAAGGAGCACTGTCATCTCACGCGGGGAGGCTCTTTGGGAAGGAGCCAAGGGCTGGCTGGGGCTGAGGCCAGCCTTTGTCTTTGCTATCAGCCCTCCCCAAACTTCTGTGGTGACAAGAATCACCTGGCGTGAAGATTTACATTGCATATCCCCAGGCCCTGCCCTCAGAGATTCTGATTCAGAAGGTCTGGGTGGGGCCCTGAAAACAGCTGTTTACTAAGTGCCTCTTGTTATCAGACAAGTCGGGGAGTATCCCTGATCTACAGCCTGCTGCCTTGAAACTACTCCTACAGGAAAATCCTACCCGAACCTTTACATACCAAATATCAACTAATAGAAAACACTTATTAAATGCCTATATTTCTATGATATCTGGCCTATATATATCTATGATACCTAGCACCTATATATTCATGATACCTAGTTCCTATATTTCTATGATACCTAGCACAGGCTATCACTTTCTCCCTATAGGGATGGTGGCAGCATCCTCACCTGTGACAGTGGTCAGCAGGAGAAGGCCGATGGTCCAGGACAGCAGCATCTGCATGGAAGAAAACAGACACAAACCATCACCCATGGGCACAGGTGCAAGGTCTGGCAGGGCAGAACTCAGACTGGGCAGAAGCCCTGGAGCAAACATGGGAAGGTGAAAGAACAGAACCCTGGAGACTTGGACTGCAGGGGCTGTCTCCCAGGGGTGCTCCCGGGGGTGTCATCCCCACCTCCTCAGGATAGGGACAAGGATTCTCCAGGCACAGGGAGCTGGAAAGCACCTCCCTGGTATCCCAGACTCAGGGTCTACCCCCTGCAGTGGCTTCCTGCTTCTGGGTGCTGAACCCCGGTAGCCTGCACTGACCCAGCCCTGCCATGACTTACTGTGCTGCAGTGGGACTTGCACTCCTGCTCAGCAGGTTAGCCATGGCCTTTTATAAGCAGGCTTTATCCTTTGGACTCTTTTGAGGAAAATCCAGGTCTGCGCATGCACACTTTGAACCTCAGTTATCATAAACACATAGAGCAGGCACGCCCAGGAAGCAGGAGGAAAGGAAAGCCAACTCTGAGGACAGCAAAGGGCTCTCTTAATCTGAGTTTACAGGTCTGGTTGCCAAAAGATTGTGTTCCCAATGTGATAATAGGGGAACACCAGGCTGTAGCATCTCCCAGTTAAAAATCCCTTTAGACACAGGAACCCCAAACTCATCTCATTGCCCCCGTTGCTCTTGAAAGATTGCGCAGGTTGGGAATCTGGGCACTCCTTTTTCAGTGTGTTATTTGTAAGGACACACTCCTCAATTACTTGAGGGATGGAGTGGGTGGCCCCAGTGGACCGAAAGAGGCTGGACACCAAGGCTGCCCCGCAGGCTGAGATATTCACATGGATAAAACAAGCATTGCTCACATACAGCTTTGTTTAGAAATAATATAAGTCTATTTTAAAAGCACTTCAGTGCTGTACTGACTGCACTTTGACCTCGAGATTAGAAGTGGAAATGTTTTCTTTTCTTCCCTGTTAAGAGGAGAACCTGGGTGAATAGCCAGATGCTATCTTGCAATGTTTTCAACCAGCATATAATTTAGATACACCAAAGTGAATGAGTTTTGACAAATATATGGATATGCTCCATGTCATGATTTCCAATTTTTTTTTTCCCAGAAATTTCTGTCATGATTCTACCATCACTCCAGTCACCACATGAACTCCAATTTCTACTTTTGGTTTTGTCTGTTCTAGAATTTCAGGTAAATGGAACCGATATAGTATGTGTGCTCTAGTGTCTTGCCTTTGTTTACCCAAGACATTTCGAGACTGACCCATG
>PVLC010004871.1:70685-81184 GCA_004027655.1 Graphiurus murinus | reverse complement strand
AAGGGGATGGACGGGGGGGGGGGGGAAAGAAGCACCCTAAGGCACATGATGTACTCATACAATTATATCAAGGTTACTCACTAAACTTAACTTGAGAGGGAGTGGGGGGGCGAGGGAGCGGGGTGGGAATTGGGGAAGGGGTCAAATGGGAAATGTGTGTACATATGTCGATATCAAGTTGTACCTAACAAAGGTGTATGCTTACAATGCACGAATTATTACAATAAAAAAAAGAAATGGACAATACATGTGAATAGAACAACGTAATACATGAAAGGAACGAAGGGTGAAGAAATTAGGGCTGTAGAGAAAACATTTATTGTGACCACTTGAATTCTGAGTATGTATATCTAAGGGGTAGTAAGACACTTTAAAGAAGTTAATATGGAGATGGATATACATAGCTTGATACAAAAGCATTACCACCACCCACATCCAAGACATCTTTAAATATTGTACCCAGGAAAGGAACTCTATTTAGCAGGGACACTGACATTCAAGGGTAGGGCAAAGGAAGCACTGAGTTTCTGACTCCTTTCCAAAGTGTTTTGTTTCTTCCAGGGTGACAACCTCTTGCAGAAAGAAAATATTTTGAAGGAAACAGAAGATGCTACTAGAACAAAGGTAGATTTGTTTACAAGCTCACTGCTATCTAAAGTTCCAAGAGGACACATCAGTTTGGGTTTCTAGGCCTTTACCCCCGCTAATTCTGTTTTTTTTTTTTTTTTTTTTCCCCTTCCTTCTTCTTTTTCAGTTCTGGGGATTGAACCCAAGAGCATTCTACCTCCGAGCTTCACCCCAGCCCTATTTTTTATTCTTTATTTTGAAACAGGGCCTCACTCAATATCTGAGGCTGGCCGGGAATCTGCAATCTCCTGTCTCAGCCTCCCCAGTACTGGGATTACAAGTGTATGCCATCATGCCCAGATTCTGCTGCCTATTTCAACTGAATCTTCTGTTAAGTCCCAAGCCATCCTTCAGTACCAGCTCAAACCCACTCATATAAATACCTAAAATACTCATGTGCTTCTCAGAACTACTTATTTATACACCAAAAGAACATTTCTTATATGAGTGAATATATGATTGTTACTATTTAGAGCTAACTACTCGAGTTCACACTGCATCTACTGCATGTGAATCCTTGAAGCTCAGAGCCTGGTAACTATTCACTAGTAGCCAGGAGGCTTTACGTCACCAACCACCACCATCTAGGTAGAGGATTGTTATAGCACAAATCTGAAAGAAAAAATATTGTGCATGTTTAGTCATAAATTACATTCCAAAACTTTCTAATTTATATGGAAAGACTAATAAAAGAACAAAACCAAAAATAATCAGCCAAAAATGAATCCTCATAACTCTTAAGGATTTCTTAGGAGATAGGCTCTAAATGTGGAATGTTTTATATGTGTTTGAATCTAGCAGTCAGTGAAATGGAATGTCAAATCAACCAAGGGAAAGTTAGGCCCTCTATGTAAAACCCATCAACTTGACACACTGAATTCTGAGTCAATTTCATGAATAGCTTTTTAAGTAAGATAGCTTCCTAAGGCAATCAGTACTATTAAATACTGAAACATAAACAATGCTACAGAGGTAAAGAAAAACTATACAAAAGGCCACAAAGAATCTTAAAATTACCTTAAATAACTCATTTTTTTTTGTGGTGCTGGGGATTGAACCCAGGGGCATTCTAACACTGAGCTATACCCTCCAGCTCCATTTGATTTTTTATTTTGAAACAGGGTCTTGCTAAGTTGCTCAGGCTGGCCTCAAACCTGTGATCCTCCTGTCTTAGCCTCACAAGTATTGGGATTTCAGGCTTGCGTAACCATACCTCAAACTCACTTTTTAATAGATGAAATGACATTAAGCCGGGTGTGGTGGTGCATGGTTGTAATCCCAGTACTTGGGAGGCTGAGACAGGAGGATCACAGGTTCGCAGCCAGCCTCAGCTACTTAGTGAGGCCCTCTGCAACTTAGTGAGACCTTGTTTCAAAATTAATAAAAATAGGGCTGGGGGTGTAGCTTGGAGGTAAAATGCCCCTGGGTTCAATCCCTAGTACCACAAGTACAAATGATGATGATGATGATGATGATAACAACAGCCCCTAAAAGAGCATGGCACTAAGATTTAGGTAGTAATAAGACAAAGATTCCAAGCCTAGCAAACATGTCTTATGAACACTTACTGCTGATTAGGCTCAGTTTCATTCTGCTGTGTAGAATTAAAGCTCTGCATGGCCTGCACCTCTTCTTCCTCCTCATCCTCACTAGAGGCTTCTTCTGCAGCGTGATTAGACCTGGGAGGAGGAGCAGTGGCAGTGCCATCTGCCTTCTGGATTGATGGCTTTTGACAGATGTACTTAGGGTCTCTTCCAAGATTACAGATTTCTTCAAGTAACTAAAAAGCAGTGAGAATAAGATTACTAATTAGTACCTAAGAATGTCGGGGATTAGTAACATTTTGTGAGCATCTCAATGGACTATATATTTGTCAAAACACTAATATGTGTTATATATACCATTTCTAGAATGTAGCTATTAAGTCCATTTTACAAATGAAGAGAAGCTCTGAAATTTCAAATTACTTGTTCAGGGTCATATGGTTGTTAATGTGACTTAGTGACTGACTCAACTCCCTGTTTAATTCACCAAACATGAAGAATTCTTATCAACAATCCTAAGAGGCAACTGACAGGGCTAATAAATGTGGGAAAATAAAACATCAAGTAAAAATTACGCGAAAGGGTAACATGCAAGCAAACATAAATACAAAAAACACAAAATAAAACATCAAATAAAAATTACTGGAAAGGGTAATATGCAAACAAACAGAAGAGTGCCTTATCTACTTGTTACTATCATATATAAGAAAGCAATATGTAGAGGCTTACATTAAATGAAGTATTTGTTTATAAGAAAAATAATTCTCAATCTGGAAAAAAAATTGGAAAGAACAGACTTCTTTTTTCTTTTTTTTTTTTGGCAGTACTGGGGATTGAACTCAGGGACATTCTACCTCCGAGCTACACACCTCAGCCCTATTTTTTTTTAATTCTTTATTTTGAAACCGAGTCTCACTAAGTTGCGGAGTGCCTCACTAGGTAGTTGAGGCTGGAGGTGAACCCGGATCCTCCGGTCTCAGCCTCCCGAATGCTGGGATTACAAGCGTGCGCCACCACGCCCGGCTCAACAGACTTCTTTCTTATGAGACAGAAACTTTGGGGGGGGGGGGGGGCAATGGACCAGGTCAAGAATGTGCAAAAGCTGTGGCCAACCTAACGCTTTTACAAACAACATCCAAATAATCTCCAGTAGGAAAAACCTTTTCCTAAGAATGCTCCCTCTCCTCTCTCATGAACACAGTCACAACCTTTTCTCGTCCTACCTTAATGATGGCAGTCGTTGCATCTGTTTTGAGGGTGGGCTGATGTCTCATGAGCTCATCGACAGCACTTCCCAGGTTGGATGCAGTATCACCTTAAAGCAAAAAAATGTATTGTTAGAAAGACTTAAAAAGAGCTTGTGACTATTTTGTGCCAATCTAGGGTAAAAAGAAGAATCTGAGCTGGTTGGTATGATTTTTGTAATGCTAGGAATGAATTCATCAACTAAGCTTTCATTATTCAAATCACTGAGAAGGAAGAAATCAATCTGATAAACATTTTAAAGTAACTACAAGCATTGCACTCCACCTGGGCAATCTCTAAGAAAGAAAAGAAGCATAAAACATTAATCCTGCAGCTGCCCCAGTGAGGAAAACAGGACTAGGATGCCCAATGATGGTGGAAAGTACAAAGCACATTTTGTTTCCCAGGCAGGCCTTGAACTCCTAGACTCAAACAATCCTCCTGCCTCAGCTTCTCCAGCAAGAAATCACGTTTGTGAGAACCAGAATCCTTCTGGAGCCCCAGGGTTATGGTGTGGTCCCCTAGGAAAGCTCATGTGCTGGTAATGCAACAAGGTTAAAAGGAAAAGCATAGATGCAGGAGCTGGGTTACTGGAAGCTTAGCCTTGGGGATTCTATCTGCTGGTGGCTACTTCCTGTCTGTGTCTGTCTCTATATATCTGTTTCCTGGCTGCCCTCAGAAGCTTTCTTCCATCACTCCTTGCCGAAATGATGTTTCTGTCTTGCATTCAGCTGACTATGAACTGAACCTCTGAAACCACACACCAAAACAATCCTCTCCCTTCCCTTTCCTCTAAATTGTTCCCGTCAGGTATTTTAGTTACAGCAATTTTTTTTTTTTTTTTTTGTGGTACTGGGGATTGAACTCTGGGGCATTCTACCTCCGAGCTATACCCCCAGCCCTATTTTTTTATTCTTTATTTTGAAACAGGGTCTCACTAAGCTGTGGAGGGGCTTACTAAGTAGCTGAGGCTGGCCGAGAACCTGGATCCTCTGGTCTCAGTCTCCCAAATGCTGGGATTAAAAGCTAATACATCTACTTTCTTGCTTTTCAATGTTATAGTCTCAAGTACAATAAGAAGGGAATCTCAGCCGGGTGTGGTGGCACACGCTTGTAATCCCAGCATTTGGGAGGCTGAGACCGGAGGATGAGGGTTCGAGGCCAGCCTCAGCTACCTAGTGAGGCCCTATGCAACTTAGTGAGACCCGGTTTCAAAATAAAGAATAAAAAATAGGGCTGGGGGTATAGCTCGGAGGTAGAATGTCCCTGAGTTCAATCCCCAGTACCACAAAGAAAAGAAACAACAACAACAAAAACAACAACAACAACAACAACAATGGAATCTATCTGCATATGTTAAGGACTTGGATATTAGATCAGGGTCAACATGACAGTGTAACAAGTGACCTGTCAACTGTCCAGAAGAATGGAAACATTAAGGGTAGGCAGGCTAAAGTATTCCTTCCTATCTACAATAAAATGTGTGGTTGATAACTCCCATTAAGCTTACAGCAATTTGCCAGAGAAACAATCTGAAGTCAAGGAAAGATTTCTTTGCCAAATAAAACAATTTTCTCTTATGGAATAAATCCTAGCAACTCACCAAGGGGATCAGAACTCCTCCTCCTCCTCATGGCTGGGAGGTAATCTGGAGAGAGAAGAACTTTGAAGAGACGTTCAAACGGCTGACATTGTACAAAAGACTGAAGACCTCGAGCATTCAAGCAAAGCGCACTGAATACATTTGGGAGGGAGCCAAGGACTTCACGGGTAGCAGGAACCTAGAGAGAACACAAAGTGAGCTTCAACACATTTAAAAACAGTTCATGTATGGATGCTGGGATATTACACTGACAAAGAGAAGGGATGTTGATAATCAGATCCCAGTTAAATTTAATGCTACATACAAAAGGGATAGGATTTTCATGTAATAAGACTTCTGGTAAGCATGTATTAGGGGAGGGGTATATATATGGAGGTTTCTACACAGAGCAGCAGAAAAGACTTACATCTTTGATAAGCAGTGCATGCAGCATGACATCTGTCAACCCATTGTCCTGGAGTGAGGAGAGCAATGATGGTTCTTGAAATACAAACACAGTTACCACTTCAGTAGCTAAAAAAAAGATGAGATAAATATGGGAAACTGAGATTCCTCATTGGTATTAAAGCTTTTAAAAAACACATATTAAATGTTTAACAATAAACTCTTGTGCTTACTATGAAATGAAAGTTTCTAATACCACTCTATTAGACACTAATCACTACTAAAAATTTAGCTGGGCACGGTGGTACATGTCTGTAATCCCAGTACTTGGGAGGCTGAGACAGGAGAATCACAGGGTTGAAGCTAGCCTTAGAAAATTAGTGAGCCCTTAAGCAACTTAGCAAGACCCTATTTCAAAATAAAAATAGGTTTGAGGGTGTAGCTCAGAGGTAGAATGCCCCAGGGTTCAATCCCTAGTACAACCACACACACAGAAACAAAATTAGAGCCGGGGGTGATGGCACACACTTGTAATCCCAGTACTTGAGAAGCTGAGACAGGAGGACTGGAGGTTCAAAGACAGCCTTTAGCTACTTAGTGAGTCCCTGTTTCCACATAAAAAATAAAATAGGGCTGGGGATGTAGCTCAGAAGTAGAAGCCCCCTGGATTCAATCCCCAGTACCACACACACACACAAATTAGTAATTTACCCTGCAAGATTTTTTGAGCACGTTTGAACATATATGAGGTTATCTAATTTGCTTTGGTTTTAACTGCAGCACAAATTTCCCCTATCACGAACAGCATTCATTTTGAATGGTGATATAGTATTCCACAAAATAAATATGTCATTGTGTATATAAACAAGAAACAAGCCATCTGCTGTAAAAAATAATAACATACCATCCTTTTTTTTCAGCTTCAGCAGGCAAAAGATCTAAGATGCAAGTTTGATGAGTTAAAGCATATACAAAATGTGTTGTAAAAAGATTAGAAATTTTAAACCACGAGCAGCAGTACTTAGAATGGGTATTAATCTGATGAGTTTGACACCATATTTAGAAATGTGCAGACATTAAAAACTATTACGACCAAAGATTTTAAAGATACACATATTCGTGAACTGTGTTTAAAAAAACAAAACAAAACAAAAAAACCTTGCTCATGGTGATGCCTTGGATCTAAAATAGTTTCATTTATCCCCAATTCTAGTGAAATAGCAAATATATGACAATTACTGAGCACCAAGAGTTATCAATGGCCTTTGAGAGTCCTGACTGGCTACAAACTTCTAAAAATCTAAGTCTTTTTATGAAACCCTACTGGTATATGACACACCCTTCTATTGACTTACATTTTTACAAATGAATCCTATAGAGTTAGTGGAATAGTGCATTTATAAACTAAAGGTAGTATTCTACTAGTGGTAACTGACATCAAATTTACTATTTTATTTACTTAGAGGCCAAAACCAGGCATGATGGGGCTCATAATCCCACTACAAGGGAGGGTGAGACAGAAGGATATCATCTTTGAAGATGATAACATAGCCAGACTTTCTTTCAAAATATAAAATGGGATTACATCAGATCAAAAAGCTTTTGTGCGGCAAAGGAAACTTATCAATCAAGAATCTAAAGAAAGAGACTACAGAATGGGAGAAAATCTTTGCCAGCTACTCCTCTGATAGAAGATTAATACCTAGAAAATATAAAGAACTTAAACTCAATGCTAAAAAAATGGAAATTGGATTGGAATAGACAACTTCTCAAAAGAAAAAATATGAATGGCCAAATATACGAAAAAATGTGCAACCTCATTACCAATTGGGGAGATACAAATCAAAACGACCCTGAGATTCCATCTATCCCCAGGTAGAATGAAAATCATCAAGAATACAAACAACAATAAATGCTGGCAAGGATGTGGGGAAATAGGAACCCTTATACACTGTTGGTGGGATAGCAAATTAGTACAGCGACTATAGAGAACAGCAGTATGGAGGTTCCTTAAAAGGTTGTGGTATGACCCAGCCAAACTACAGATTACTGTAGGGACACATGCATTTCCATGTTTATAGCAGCACAATTCATGATAGCCACACTATGTAACCAGCCTAGGGGTCCATGTATAAGCACACAATGAAATTCTAGTTAGCCATAAAAACGAACACAATCGTGTCATTTGCAGGAAAAAGGATGGAACTACAGAATATTATGCTTAGTGAGATTAGACAGTCACAGAAAGTGAAGGGCCATGTGTTTTCACTTATGTGGAAGCTAGAAAGAAATTGTGAACCAAAAAGGACCTCAAATAAATGTGGGGAGACATTAGTGGAATGGGGGAGATCTGGAGAGAGAGTTTGGGAGGAGAAAGGGGAGATCTGATGATGGAAACTATTCAAATAATCCTTTGTTCATAGAAGTAGTTTATCTGAATTGATGTAAAGACTATTCATAGAGTGGGAACCAGGGTAAAACACAATGAACATTATGTACATATACGTATTTGTCACTCTGAATCTCACTATGATGTATAATTACAAAGCACAAATAAAAATAAATAAAATCAGGCTATGTGGGTAGCTCAGTGGAAAAGGACTAGCCAGGCATAGAATGCATGCCTATAATCCCAACTACTTGGGAGGCTAAGGCAGAGGGATCCCAAGTTCAAGCCCAGTCTGGGAAATTTAACAAGACCATTATAAAATGGGCTACAAATGGAGCCCAGTGGTAAAGTACTGTGTGTGTGTGTGTGTGGGGGGGGGATCAACTATAATGGTGTTACAATGCCAGTATGCTTAGGGACATTACATAACCTCTTTTTTGTGTAATAGTGGTGCTGGAGATTGAGCACATCCCCAGCCCTATTTTTATTTTATGAAACGGGGTCAAACTAAGTTGACAACGCTGTCCTCAAACTTGAGATCCTCTTGTCTCAGCCTCCCGTACTGGGATTACAGGCATGCACTGCCAGACTCAGCTTGTATAACCTCTTAAAAATATTGATACATCACCAAGAATTGGAATTAAAAAATAAAAGAGCTGGGTGTGGTAACACACCTGCAATCCTAATACTTGGGTGAGTGAGACAGGAGGATCACAGATTCAAGGCCAGCCTCAGCAACTTAACGAAGTCCTCAGCAACCTAACAAGGTCCTCAGTAACAGTGAGAACCTGTTCCAAGAATATTAAAACTGAACCTAAGAGAGGAAAAGTAAAGGGTTATAAAAAAAAGTAAACAGTGAGAAAGAAATGAGATTAAAGACAGGCTGAAGGTTTTATTTTATCTGCTTTGGCAGAAGACAGAACGTTAAAAAGTCTAAAAGGAGGCTGGGCGTGGTGGCGCACGCTTGTAATCCCAGCATTCGGGAGGCTGAGACCAGAGGTTCCGGGTTCGCGGCCAGCCTCAGCTACCTAGTGAGGCCCTCCACAACTTAGTGAGACCCGGTTTCAAAATAAAGAATAAAAAAATAGGGCTGGGGGTATAGCTCGGAGGTAGAATGCCCCTGAGTTCAATCCCCAGTGCTGGGAAAAAAAAAAAAAAAAAAGTCTAAAAGGCAAAAAACATAAGGATAACCATCACAAAGGAAGGAATAAAAAACCCACAAGTTTCCAAGAGTGGGGGGGGAGGGAGAAGGGAAATAAAAAAAGAGTTTAGGAACAGGAGGCTGTGGAGGCACCTGCGTAAATCCCAGTCCTTTGAAGGCTGAGATAGAAGGATTGCAGGTTTGAGGACAGCCTCAGCAATTTAGTGAGACCCTCTGGAATTTAGTCAGAGACTCTGTTTCAAAACGAAAAATAGAATTGGGCTAGGGGTTGTAGACTGGAGACAGAATGCCTGGGTTCAATCCCCAATATCACAAATAATAAATGAATGAATTGTCCCCTAGAAACTCTACCTTCCTACCTGCCCTGTGCAACTGATTCTCCTGAGTCACAGGTCCTGCTCAGTGGGGTCTCATGCTCTTTTCATAACCATCTTGTTTCCTTAGAGCTTATCAACCTGACCTGTGCCTATAGACACATTAGATAGAAAGTCTAGCTGTTCATTAGGTCTTTCCACAAAAGGGAGCACTGTGCCATCTTTTTACCTATTATACTAAGTCTCATCATCATCTCTGGAGTAATGGGTACACATTTCAGTATGTTCAATTTTGTAACAAAGACTCAACTAATAGAGGCTACTCAGACAATGTCTAGCCCATAAACCAAACTGTTTGGTCCTTAGAAGCCCTGAAAAAGGAAAAAGTCAATACAGTTGAAATGATAGGTGATTAACAGACTGGCAATAAACTATGAACTGGCATTTCAAGGTGGAGTTTGTATCTTATAGGGGCTCCTACTGCAGTAATAGAGAAAAGGTAGCCAAAATAGTTCAACAGGTAAGTCAACAAACTGAAACAGGTGATTTTACTAAAATACACCAAGAGATTATCAGATCACCCAATAATTTTTTTATTGGCCACCTCCTTCTGTCTGGGGCAAAAAGCCCTGTACTATTATGTAGAGAGTTAAAGTAACAATAGTTAAATTACTTTGGGTTCGCTTTACAAATTTGGTCTCTCAAGGAAATCTGGGAGAGGTGTTATACTAATTTAAATGTCAGATGGAGGAAGAAAAACATTGAGGAATGTGGACCTTCACTGCTGTTTGATTTTGTGTTTTAAG
Organism: Graphiurus murinus; assembly: GCA_004027655.1. Classification (NCBI taxonomy): domain Eukaryota; kingdom Metazoa; phylum Chordata; class Mammalia; order Rodentia; family Gliridae; genus Graphiurus; species Graphiurus murinus. The sequence goes on along the minus strand of PVLC010004871.1, from coordinate 71,110 downwards.
TCTCATTTGCTGCCTGTGTCCCTCACTTCCTTCATTATCATGATAGGGCTTACCTATTCCCTACCTCCCTCTGTAATCACATGTATTTTCCTGCTGCCTCTTTAAAACTGGTCCTTAAAAAAACCCACCTATGCACTTGCTTTTCTCTGTTCTGGCTTTCTCCCAGAGAGCACTATCTTCCATACACTTGGCCTTATACCTGTTTAACATATCTTTTAAAATCATATAAGAGCCGGGCGTGGTGGCGCACGCTTGTAATCCCAGCATTCGGGAGGCTGAGACCGGAGGATCCGGGTTCGCGGCCAGCCTCAGCTACCTAGTGAGGCACTCCGCAACTTAGTGAGACTCGGTTTCAAAATAAAGAATAAAAAATGGGGCTGGGGGTGTAGCTCGGAGGTAGAATGCCCCTGAGTTCAATCCCCAGT
>PVLC010004871.1:0-70585 GCA_004027655.1 Graphiurus murinus | reverse complement strand
ATAAGTTGGGCTTGGTGGCACACGCTCATAATCCCTGTACTTGGGAGGCTAAAACAGGAGGATGACAGGTTTGCGGCCAGCCTCAGCTACTTACTGAACCCGTGTTTCAAAATAAAGAATTAAAAATATGGTTGGAGGTGTAGCTTGGAATGTCTTTGGGTTCAATCCCCAGTTTGGAAAAAAAAATTCTAGAAGTATGTGTATGTAAGTGTACTGTAAGTGTACTGCTCCAAATATGTATGGCACACAATAAATACCTATTAATACAAAGATCAGGATTTAAGCTGAGCGTGTTGACGCACACTTGTAATCCCAGTACTTCGGAGGAGGATCACAGGTTTGGGGCCAGCCTCAGCTACATAGCAAGACCTTCTGCAACTTAGTGAGACACCCTGTTTCAAAATAAAAAATTAATAGGGCTGGGAGTGTAGCTCAGAGTTAGAATGCCCCTGAGTTTAAACCCCAGTATAAAAAAGAATCAAGGTTTAATAGCAACAATATACAAAGTAATGCCAATGTCAAAACACAAAGACATTTTGTATATAACTGAAAAGAACCTTTAGACTTCAAAACTGCATTTCCTAGAAAGTAAAAGGATTTGTGCACATATGAAATTCAATTCCAAGAATTGAATTGTTCCCATCAGATTTACCATACCAAGATCAAGGATTAACCACTGACTAGAGAAATATTTTCTTTCTTTTTTTACTTCATTTTTTTTAAACTAATGCTATACATGAAGCATAAATAGAGCATAAAAAAAGACAAAAAGTACAATAATGCCTTTTTTTTCCCATACTTTTTTGGGGGGCACTAGGTATGGAACCCAGGTACATTCTAATCCCAAACTACACCCCCATCTTTTTTTGCTTGTTTGTTTTGAAACAAGATCTGGCTACTGAGAGTCTATGTTGCAGAGGTTGTCCTTGAACCTGTGATCCTCCCGTCTCAGCTTCCCAAGTACTACTAAGATTATAGGAATGGGCCACCATGCCCAGTTACAATACTTTGTATTACAAATGATTCAAAATACACTGCATATAAAAGGTATATTAGGGATTCAAGAAATGAGTATTTATTTCAAATCAAGTTCTGACCTTTGTATCATCATCTGTGGATAATAAAATCCTACAAATATATAAAATACAGAGCTCTGCCAGTTTATTCCAACTTGGGATAACCAACTTTCAATCAACTTACCTAAAAGGAAAAGTGATGGGCCATAGTATTCTGCATTGCTGATGATGTGTTTTAGGGAGGTAGGCAGAGAACCATCCATCACTAAGAGAAATGTGAACATTATGGAGAATATGATGAGTTTATGAGTAGTGATAATTGAGAAATATATTACACTGGTAAACAAAGTCTGTGTTCATTTTGATCTAATGGCCCCTATTTGTGTCCTTATATTTTATTGTGCTTTCACTGTCCATACAATAAGCTATTTAAACAGTGGGTCAAGAAGAGACCACAGATACAGTATGTAAGAGTGAGGTAGTAGGATGAGGTAGAAAGCCAGAAAAAGAGGGGTAAAGGGTATGTATATGAATCGTTATGAAAACAATTAAACCCTCAGGTCTAAGAAATGTGATGCCAAGCCGGGCGTGGTGGCACACACTTGTAATCCCAGCATTTGGGAGGCTGAGACCGGAGGATCCGGGTTTGCGGCCAGCCTCAGCTACCTAGTGAGGCCCTCCGCAACTTAGTGAGACTCGGTTTCAAAATAAAGAATAAAAAATAGGGCTGGGAGTATAGCTCGGAGGTAGAACACCCCTGAGTTCAATCCCCAGTACCACAAAAAAAAAAAAAAGAAAAGAAAAAAAGAAATGTGATGCCAAACAACTAAAAGCTATTCAAAGTGGCACAACTTTTTCATAAGCCTATTGTGCAGAGCAGGTGTCAGAAGAGTATGAAAAGGACCTATCTTTTGAGAGAAATGAATATCCTTCGAAAAAACTATCTACAATCAAATACCATGTCGTATGCCATCTGAGAAAGCAGGGTCTTGAATGGCCTTCTTGAGGAAATTCAACATGGATTTGAGAAGTGCTGCTCGTTGTGGAATACACTGGACTCCTGGGCAAGAGAGAAAGAGAAGAGAAATATGCTGAGTTCACCATTCAACCACAATGAGCAGGCATATAAAAACAATTTTTAAGAAACCTACATCTTCTACTGCCAAAGCAGTAGTAGCATTTGAAGTAAAGTCTCTGGATTTGGGAAGTAATACTTTGAAATTGAAAATATACACCAGCACGGATGGCATAAGAACACTACTAAAATTAGAAGCCTAAATTAAAAATGAAAATTTCAAAGTGAAAAGACTGAACACTGAATTTCATGCACTTTGTGTTTTAGATATTACAAACCCTCCAACATGGCTGGTTTTGATAATCTGTATACTATTAGAAACTACAAAATGCGATATAAGACATACTAATAAAAGAAAATGGAAGCCGGGCGTGGTGGTGCACGATTGTAATCCCAGCATTCGGGAGGCTGAGACTGGAGGATCCGGGTTCGTGGCCAGCCTCAGCTACCTAGTGAGGCACTCCGCAACTTATTGAGACCCGGTTTCAAAATAAAGAATAAAAAAATAGGGCTGGGGGTGTAGCTCGAAGGTAGAAAGATCCTGAGTTAAATCCCCAGTACTGAAAAAAAAAAAAAAAAAAAAAAAAAAAAGGAATACGAGAAAGACTGTTTATCCATGTTTACGTACCAGGACGAGGGCCAGGGCCAGGACCGGGGCCAGAGCCAGGACCAGGGCCAGGACCAGGGCCAGTGATGTTAGTACTGGTGTTGGCACTAGATGTCCTTAATTCAACATCCAGTCGGTGCTCCATAGGTATTGATGAGCCCGGACTGCTTTCCATAGTCACATCTGCAACTAAAGCACAAGTTATGATAAAGAAACAAATTAAAATTAAAGGTACCATGAAAAAATGATTTTTCAAGGAAAATTTCATTTACTGGAATGAGATAAAGTAAAATAGAGGATTAAGATACTCAACCCCAAAATGAAACTGTAAGTTTTATGCAAATAGAAAGGTATTTAACATAACTAGTTATTCAAGACTTGCAAATTAAAAACCTAGAAAAATAAGTTCCTCAATATTTTTCATTCACCAAATTAAGAGACAAAGAAAATGATAAGTAAAACATGCAATTTCATATACTACTGGTAGGAATTAGATAGTAAGTAAAGCTATATAAAGGAGGTCAATTACTATGCTCCTCTCTCCTCAAAATAGCCAGATAAATTAAAAGGCCGCATTTTAGAATTTATATAGTCTCTGTATCTTTACCAAGTACATGTTAAATAGTAATGATATATCAGACACTGCAGTAGTAAAAAAGACACTATACTGATCCTATGGACCTTACATTTTAGTTGGAGTAAAAAGATGACCCAAGCTGGGCGAGGTGGCGCGTGGAGCGTATCTGTAATCCCAGTACTTGGGAAGCTGAGCCAAAAGGACCACAAATTCAAGAACAGTCTCAGCAATGATGTATCAAGACTCTCAGCAACCTAGCGAGCCCCTGTTTCAAAACAAAACAAAAAAGCTGGGTATGGTGGTGCATGCCTGTAATCCTAGCACTTGGGAGGCTGAAACAGGACGATTGCAGGATAGAGGTCAGCTTCAGCAATTTAGCAAGGCCCTCAGCCACTTAATGAGACTCTTTCAAAATAACAAATAAAAAGGGCTGGGGATGTGGTTTGGTAGAATGCCTCTGGGTTCAACTCCAGTACACACAACAAACAAAAGCGATCAATAAAAAACCTTTTCCTCCCCTTTCTTTGATACTGGGGACTGAACACAGAGGCCAACCTGAGCAACTTAGTGAGACCTGTTTCAAAATAAAAAAGTAGGGCTGGGGGACCAAGTATGGTGGTACACGCTTGTAATCCCAGTACTTGGGAGGCTGACACCGGAGGATCACAGGTTTGTGGCCCGTCTCAGCTACTTAGTGAAGCCCTCCCCAACTTAGTGAGACTTTGTTTCAAAATAAAGAATAAAAAAATAGGGCTGGGGGTGTAGCTCAGGGGTAGAATGTCCCTGGATTCAATCCCCAGTACCGCAAAAAAGATACAAACCAATACATAAAAAAAATTAAGTGGTAGCCGGGCGTGGTGGCACACGCTTGTAATCCCAGCATTCGGGAGGCTGAGACCGGAGGATCCGGGTTCGCGGCCAGCCTCAGCTACCTAGTGAGGCACTCTGCAACTTAGTGAGACTCGGTTTCAAAATAAAAAATAAAAAATAGGGCTGGGGTTATAGCTCGGAGGTAGAATGCCCCTGAGTTCAATCCCCAGTACCGCAAAAAAAAAAAAAATTAAGTGGTGAAATAAAACAGATTGGCTATTAGAATATGGGTATACTGCAGCTTTACCACCTACTTTAATTCTCAGCTTTAAACAATTTGCAAATCGCTTATGTAAGAAAAACTTTGGTGCTGAAAAAATATACTTGAAGTGAATAGTATACTTCATAATTTATGAGGAACAATTAAAATTAGGGTGGAGATTATCATGGCTAAGCACACCTTTAATCCCAGTATTTGGGATGAAAGGGCTAGGAATGTACCTCAGAGGTAAAATGACCTAGAGATCAATCCCTAGTAATGTGCGCGCGTACACACACACACACACACATAAAACATGGTGTGGATCATAGGAAAGGCTCAAGAACAAAATTACTGACTTAAAAAGTTTATTTACCATCCATATCGGTTTCCATTTCTTCTCCTTCTTGGGTGGTACTGGGTCTCTGGATCTTTGGCTTGATCACAAATGGACATTCTTTTCGGCACAAATCTACCTCATGCTACAATACAAGAAAAATCACTATATATATATGTTTATATTACACACACACATTCAGAGTTGGAAAACAATTGTAATGGAAAACACCATAGGCAGGTAACAGAATTGGTTTCAAGAAACAGAAGAGATAAAAGTGATTCTTTGGGATTATTAGGAGAGTTCCTAGACTCATCTCTTACTGTATATATAGTCTATGTAAAGTGTTCCTCGGATAATAATACCTCAAGTCTATAAATGAAGATAGAAAGCCCACTATGGGACTGAAAAGCTGCCATGTCCAGGTTGGTTATGAGGTCAACCACTCTGACGGCTCTGGTGACAAATGTTATCTGGTCCTGTTCGTCGCCAAGAAACTTTATGACCTACAAGGGAGAGAGAGGCAAAATATTTAGGGAGAAAAAAAGCTGGTAACCAGTCAACAACACTATTAGTATTAGAGCACTATTTACATACACTGTCCTCAAGGTCATGCCTAATGTCATGTGAACATGTAGAAATGTCTTGATTTAATACCCAGGGCATCTTGACTATCACAGCATGATAGACTATCCAAAATTATTAATGGTGGTAGCTGTTTTTTTTAAAAAGTTGTTAAAAAAGACCAAACGAGAAACATAACTTTCCCTGTGTAAACTTTGTTATGCTATTTCCTCTCCCTGTGAAACATTCCAAACTTGTAACTGTACTCGCTCTTAGTTGATTTCCCCACATATGTGTTTAAAAAAAGTAGAGCACCTTTAGTAACGCTTCCATCATTCCACAGGAGACCAAGGCTTCACCACCAGCATCGTAGCTGGCCAGATGGTATAAAAAAGAGAAGAGAGCAGTGGCAAACTGGTGAGGGTATGGATCCATGGAAGGATCTACAAGGGAGTTTGGGAGAGAGAAAGGAAGCTCAGAATTTGGTGTTAAGTTTGCAGGATGTTAAACACAGACAGAAAAGGGCAGGTTCCTCGCCTAAGATAATCACCATCATAACTCACCAATCATTGCCTGGATACAGTTCCGCACAAGTACAGGTAAAAATCCATGATAGGAGGCAGTTCCAGTACAGTCAATAATACTGCTAAGTTTGGGAGTTCTTTCCAAATGGACAATTGATGTTAATGTGCGCAAAGAAGCAGCTTTAATCTCCTATGAGAATGGAAGGTATATACAAGACGTGTCAAATAAGACACAAAAATAACTAAATAACACACTAATATTCCAGACTCAGCTGGGCATGGTGACACATGCCTGTAATCCTAGTACTTTGGGCAGGAGAATTGCAGGTTCCAGGACAGCCTCAGCAAGTAGTAAGACTCTCATCCATCTAGTGAGACCATTGCAAATGAAAATGAAACAGGGCTGGGGGTGTGGCAAGGAGATAGAATGATCCTGGATTCAATTCCTAGTATAAAACACACACACACACTCAAAATTCAAAGTATTGCTGAAACCTGGCATTGGTTAATTTTGCGATTTAATACCCAAAAATAAGAAGAGTTTCCTTTTTGGGGTTCTTTCTAATCCCACAGGGAAAAACAAAAAGACAAAATTATATGGTTGATATGTAGAAGAGATTATAAATACTTACCATAAGCTGCTTATCTGTTATCTGAAGCACATCTACCAACTCCTCTATCAACCCATTATACAAGATACTGTTTGCTGATTCCTGCAAGGCATTGGAATACACTGCAAAAGGAGAAAAAAAAAAAAAAAAAAAACAACCAAAACAATTCAGACAAGAAGGCAGTAGTTAACCTACTGCCCAATGGCAAACCTTTGGAAGTTACAGATTCTGGAAAAGTATTCTCTTCCAACAACCAGAATTATATAACAGAATCAATGAATCCAAGAGGACTGGATCAAATATGGTAAGACAAGCTCTTAACACCCACCCAATCCACAAATTTCCCTATTAAAAGTATAAGTAACCTTGAGCAAGGTACTTGGGGGGATGGAAGTAGCAACAGAGAATGAAGAATTTTTCATAACATCAGTACTTGCTATAACTACACTATGCCTTGGACACAAACTTCCATTTCAACCTCTTCTTATGCTTTATTAGTTATAAAGAAGAGAATTTATGGACTATTGTAGACTAAGTCCGAAATTGATGTGATGCTATTGTAAAATGTGAGCATGTATACAATTCACTTTCAATGAATTCTGCACTAATAAATAATACTGGAAGCAAAAACAAATAGGATTTGACATGTGTTCATTTAGTTTTCAAAAAATATTTCCTGTCGGGTTTGGTGGCACACGCTTGTAATCCCAGCATTTGGGAGGCTGAAACCGGAGGATCTGGGTTCGCGGCCAGCCTCAGCTACCTAGTGAGGCACTCCGCAACTTAGTGAGACTCGGTTTCAAAATAAAGAATAAAAAATAGGGCTGGGGGTGTAGCTCAGAGGTAGAATGCCCCTGAGTTCAATCCCCAGTACCCCCCCCCCCCCCCCCAAAAAAAAAAAATCCTGAGTACTCACTAATATGCCAAAAGTTGTGCTAGGTAAAAGTACGAGAGGAAAAATTTTAGAGCTAGGAACTGATAGTTTTGTTTTTTCCGGTACTGGGGATTGAACTCAAGGGTATTCCACCTCCAAGCTACACCCCGAGCCTTATTTTTAATTCTTTATTTTGAAACAGGGTCTCACTAAGTTGTGGAGTGCCTCACTAAATAGCTGAGGCTGGCCGCGAACACAGATCCTCCGGTTTCAGCCTCCCAAATACTGGGATTACAAGCGTGCACCACCACGCCCAGCTTTGGAACTGATAGTTTTTAAAAGAGCTGACAAACAAATAATATAATAAAGGTATGTAATACTGCACTGTTGTCATTTTGTATCTTCTATGTGCCAGGGCTATGCTAGGTGTTTTCATTTAATCCTCAAACCAATCTACACAAATATTGTCCCAATATAAACTAAGGAAACTGAGGTTGACAAAGTAACCATTTAGCTAATCTACAGCATTAGGGTTAAGAGTCCAGAACTGATCCCACTACTATGCTTTCCAAGCAGAAGTACACAGTATGAACTATTTACTGAATATTTTCTGACTTCAAAATTATGCCCCTATGTGGATGGGAGACTAGAAAGGTAAAAAAGCAAGAGTAATGGTAGGGACACCCAGTGGAATATGACTACGTGCACATAATTAAAAAGAAAAACAAAACAAGATTAAAAACAAGATTGAGATGTCAATCAGGACCATATCCTTGAATGACTACAGTGAACACTAGGAATGCTAGAATTTTACAATTAAAGTTACCACCTACATAGCTGACTTATAGTAACAAAAACAGATGAAGTTCAAAGAAAATCAAGTCCATACTGCACGATTAGAATCTGCTAATTATAATGGTCTTACCTAATATAGATATTGCATGCAGTCTGGCCTGAACAGCTTGTAATCGTTTCCTGTGATTAGAAAAGCCATGGGCCAGCCGTATGTGTGTAAATAACAGCATCTAGAGAGAGAGAGAGAGAGAGAGAGAGACAGACGGACTTATATTAAGAAATCACTGGAAAAGGTGAACGCACTTTGTGGGACTCTTACCAGTTGGACTGCTTAGAAGAATGGCTTATTGTTGCTATTAACTAAAGTACCTAACTGAACAGGTACTATCCACTCTGAGATTAGCTGACAAAATGGGAGTGACAAAACAGGAATTCATACAACTCCAATATGCTAAGGTAAGCCAAGGACTATTGACAGGCAATAAATAGGGACATTCAGGCCGGGCGTGGTGGTGCACGCTTGTAATCCCAGCATTCGGGAGGCTGAGGCCGGAGGATCCGGGTTTTCGGCCAGCCTCAGCTACCTAGTGAGGCACTCCGCAACTTAGTGAGACTCGGTTTCAAAATAAAGAATAAAAAATAGGGCTGGGGGTATAGCTCGGAGGTAGAATGCCCAAGTTCAATCCCCAGTACTGCAAAAAAAAAAAAAAAGGGGATGTTCAGCAAGAGTTCTGACTGTCATTTATGAAATTTAGTACTTGATAACTGCCAAAATTGAACAGGAAAAGAAAAACCCAGAAAAATGTTCTTCTAAACATATCCAAAATATTGAGAAAGCTACCAACACTTGATACTCATAGCAAGGCAGGCAGTTTACATTTTTCTCAAACTCTCATAAGGACATAGGAACTTATTAAGTATTGATCTTATAAAAGAAGAGGCTCAGAGAGGCTATTTTGCCTATGGTTTGATATAAAAGCTGACATACTTTTTGCTATGCAGTCTCACTCCCCAACACATATCATTAGTCTATGTGGATGACCATCACAGTGTCTGGATATTTTTTGGACATATCATACCTGCTTATCCTTAGGAATGCTGTACATTTTGGTTAGAGATTCCATGATTTCAGAAGGGCTTTCTGAAATCTACATTAAAAAAAAATAGTTAGTATCCCTCAAAATCAGCCAAACATTAAGAAACTAGCTGTCGAAGGTCCCTCTTACCTTGTCAAGTTGTTCTATGTGAATATAATGTAGTGTATTACTAGTTGTCTGAAATTAAAAAGAAAGCTGTTAGGAGTCACTTAACAATCTTGTTTCCACCACCAGAGGCTATAAGAGTAGTATAAAAACACAAACATCACCCTACATTGAGGCCTAACTGAATGCTCTTAAAAATCAAGGTAACTTTCAAGGCCTCCAAAATATTTTATATACAGGAGATTCACAGGGAAGTTTCTTTGAAAATAGTATTATTAAACTATAACGCAAACAGCCAGGTACATATTTTCCTTTGTTCCCGTTTAACCCTCAACTGACTTAATTTCCACAGCTTCAGTATTCATAGCAAAGATTAAATCCATGAAAGTGATTTCTCTCTGAATATACACATCAGTTTTTTTCAAGGCAACATTAGTCTAGAAAGATTTAACATTACAGGTAAGTTGAAATTCTCAATTGAGACTATGAAAAAATAAACAAAACAAAGCAAGGCCCCATAAAGGGAGCCCTATCTTTTGGCAGGCCCCAATGTAAGAAAGATCCAACTGTATCAGAGTTGGGCATGTAATTAGTATTTATTCCTGAGAAGCTGCTAGGTATATCTAGCTTGGGAAGGCAGCAATGTAGTTCAATATATTCCCTCATTTAAAACTGAGGAATTCTAGAAAAGCCAATCCCAATTACACTAGATTGTGGATTTTATCAGAACAAGTCTGAATATGACTTACCCTTTTCTCAATTTTGACCTCAGTCCCAGGGTCTGCATAGAATTCAAAGTGTAGTGTAGTTGCACTGGGTGGGTATTTCTGTGAATAAAGCACATCAAAGAATGAGACACTGAACTTCAACTGATCTTAGAAAAGACAGACACCTCCCAACTCTTCCCTTAAAGTCCTATCCACTTGTCCAACTCATTGTGGCAGCAGAATGAGTAGCATATTCATTATCTACAGTGTCTCCTCCCCTTAGAGCAGGGCCCAGATGAGATGAGACTTGATCAAAACAGAATCAGCAGGATGAAGCCCAAAGTTCCAAAAGGCTTCCACATTTTTTATTTTAAGTTACCAGTTGCCCTTTCTTTCAAGACATCCTTTTTGACTGCTATTTGGGGTGAGGGGTAGATGAGGAAATCTGTCATGCAATAATGAGTAAGAATGCAAGAAAGAGCAGGGTGGGGTGGCACATGCCTATAATCCTAGTACTTGGGAGGCTGAGACAGGAGGATTGCAGGTTCAAGGACAGTCTCAACAAGCAGTGAGACTCTCATCAACTTAGTGAGACTTTGTTTCAAAATAAAAATACAATAGGGCTGGGAGTGTAGCTCAGAGGTAGAAAGCCCCTGGATTCAACCTCCAGTGTCACACACAAAAACAATCCAAGAAAGGATGGGAAAAAATACCAGTATCTAGGTACCACTTAAAAGAATGGAAGAGTACATTTTTATGGAAACCACAGTGTCTATCATCAGTCTTCTGAAATACCTTCTATACCACATCTCATGACATGTGTTTTTCTACACAGGTATATACCAAGTCAATATAAACCAGACCCTAACAATATATCTTCTTTAACTCTAGAAAAACATGACAAACACAATTAAGATCACAGCAGTATGCTCATTAAGATGTATCCTTGAAAGAAAACACTAGCAATGTTTGTCTTCTGAGGTGGAGAAGTTACCACTATGTGCCTGCTAATACTCTGAATTTTTTTTTTTTTTTTTTTGCGGTACTGGGGATTGAACTCAGAGGCATTCTACCTCCGAGCTACACCCCAAGCCCCTTTTTATTCTTTATTTTGAAACAGAGTCTCACTGAGTTGCGGAGTGCCTCACTAGGTAGCTGAGGCTGGCCGCGAACCCGGATCCTCCGGTCTCAGCCTCCCGAATGCTGGGATTACAAGCGTGCGCCGCCGCGCCCGGCTTACTCTGAATTTTTTAAAATGTTTATGTGTCACTTTCTTTTAAAGGACAACATTGCTTTTCAAATTTTCATGATATATCAAATCTTAGTGAATAAAAGGATGTGCAAATTATTTTCCCTTTTGTGGTGGGCCTCACACACACAAGTTAAGTACTCTACAAACTGAGCTACATCCCCAGTCCAGGGTGCATGATTTCTTAACACAGGCTAAAAGAGGTAACAGACATCATACAAACCTTGTACAAAATACAACAATGTTTCGCCCAAGGGACAAAGGATAATCTTGACATGTATATGGAGGTTCAGAATTAACACATTAAACTTTCAAATAAAAAATTATGTTCTTAAAACTCCAAACTCTGATTAAACAGACAACATTCACCTCCCTTATTACTAGTATATATTCATAAAATACTCACTAAAGAAAATATGCCAGCTGAGGTGGGAAATTATCATGCCCTAATTTGTATATTTGTGACCAGAAAAGGATGACTTGGTAAGATAAATTTGCTAAACTTCATCACACCTATTTCTGCTGAACATTACAAAACTTACAAGACAAACTAGGCACCAAATGATTATCAAAAATTCAATCATGCTGGCAATTGTGGTGCATGCTTGTAATCCCAGTACTTGGGAGGCTGAGACAGGAGGATCACAGGTTCGCGGCCAGCCTCAGCTACTTAGTGAGGCCCTCTGCAACTTAGTGAGACCCTGTTTCAAAATAAATAAAAAATAGAGATGGGGGTGTAGCTCGAAGGTAGAATGCCCCTTAGTTTAATCCCCAGTACCAAACACACACACAAAAATCCAATCATAAATTAGGTGTGGTAGCTCATGCTATAATCCCAGTACTTGAGAGGCTGAGACAGGAGGATCGCAGGTTCGAGGACAGCCTCAGCAAGTAGTGAGACTCTCATCATCCTAGTGAGCCCATTTCAAAATAAGAAATAAAATCAGGCTTGGGGGTGGAGCATGTGGTTCAATAGCAACATATCAAAGCAGAGGGAGGATGGCCTAAACTCATAACACGAGTATGAATGAAAGACAGGGGAGTAAACATGAAAGCACACAGGACTGTTGAGTTCTCAATAACCCTAGAAGAACTGCTTTCCAAATAGCCATTCCTGTCCAGAGTTCTGATAGTTCCAGTGTGACAATGCAACTAAATGCATTTTCTAGATCATTGTCAGACTGATTCAACAAATGCAACTCCCTATTCAAGAACTGGGCAGGTGCATTATACTGTTGTCTCTGAGAATCTTTATCTACTATTAATACACCAAGAGACCAAACACTGTTAGATTGCTTCCTAAGGTCTGCTATATCCCAACTGATCTCATTTTCATGAAAAGTCCTGCTATCATATATACCATATATTAGCATATATCCACTGTAAAGTAAGGCATAGAAATAGACCACCGCTCTTCCAAAAGACACCGACATCTCAAAGGGTTACTTACCAACATATGCAAGTCTCTGCAACATTCTGCAAGTCCAAAGCCATTCTCCTTTCCACCCCAGCTCTGGTAAAAGGAAAAAAGTCAGTGCTAAGATAAGGCTCATGGTCTTATTAACTTACATGTACAAAATATTTAATAGTATGTAGATACTGCTGAGAAGACATCCAATATGAAAGTCAAACAAAAATAGAAAACAAATAAAAAGCAAGAACTTAAGACTAACGGCGAATTCTTCTGTTGGATCAATTTCATAGTTCTGTGAGGATGCTCCGAGGCAGAACACAAGAAACAATGGCCAGCCATTGCATTTCACGCACCTGTATTCATGTCCTTGCCTGTCACACTGCTTGCTCACCTACCAGCTTAACCTTCCTTACCAGAGTGGAAATAATTCACTTTCCAGTTCCTCTTTTTTTTTTTTTTTTTTTTTACTTGAGCCAAACTGGCAGAAGGTTTTGCCTTGTTTACTACTACTACTTGTCTACCAAAGTTTAAAATATTTCGAGGCCCTGAAGTAATAGGAAGAAATGGTTCCACTGGAGCCATATAATCTTGCTTACAAACCAGCCTGAATCATCAACAGCCTTTGAAACACCAATCATTTTAGCATTAAGAAAACTGTATTTTTGGCTGGGCATAGTGGCACATGCTTGTAATCCTAGTACTTGGGAGGCTGAGAAAGGAGGATCCCAGGTTTGCGGCCAGCCTCAGCTACTTACTAAGGCCCTCTGCAACTTAGTGAGACCCTGTTTCAAATAAAGAATACAAAATAGGGCTGGAGATGCAGCTCAGAGGCAGAATACCCCTGTTCAATCCCCAGTACCGCAAAAAAAAAAAAAAAAAAAAAAAACGTTAAGTATTTGGCAGTCATCCTAGCTACAACTGGAATTATCAATGAACTACTCCTATTTTTCCCTTAATTCTGTAGGTGACTCATGTCTGGCATAGTTCCAGCACAAATGGTCCTTAAATCCATGTCTTCCTTTTATTCCCCTGAACCCAGTGTGGGTCCCAATCACCTTGGTCTTTTGTTCTGGCCTACCACCGTTCGGAACCTAACCTGGTACTTTCTCTCTACATCTAAATATTTCCTTATTGTGAAATGCTGTTATGTTACCACCTCCTAATGAAGTCTTTAAAACAAACAGTAAAAATAATTGAAGTTGCCATTCACAGGTCTCCATTATGCAATGCTATTTCTAAATCCAGATTGAAAAAAAAAAAAAAAAGCCAAAATAGTCTGCCTATCTCTTGAGAAATAAACTTTTTCAAAACTGACAGCTTTTCTCAATCCAGGTATCATATATGAAGCACAGAAGGAAGAAATTGTGACTCTTAATTTTCCCAAGAATGGTACATAGATAATCTCAAGCACAGGAGAGAAGTAATTTTGTTGCATAACAGATATCTTATGGCATTAGGATTTACTTCTCTAATGGAAACCCTGGTGAGAAGGGCTGCCTAGAGGCAGATATGTATATCCTCCATTCCTAGCTAGCTAACAGTGGACTGTTCTACTGGGAGTGATGTCAGTGAAAATGGCAGACAAGAGAAAGTCAAAAGTCCATCCCTAGTTGGGTGTGTGGTGCACACTTGTAATCCCAGTACTTGGGAGGCTGAGACCAGAGGATGTGGGTTTGCGGCCAGCCTCAGCTACTTAGTGAGGCCCTCCACAACTTAGTGAGACCCTGTTTTAAAATAAAGAATAAAATAGGGCTGGGAGTGTAGCTTGGAGGTAGAATGCCCCTGGGTTCCATCCCCAGTATCGCAAAAAAAAAAAGTTCATCCCTTCACAAAAGCAGCCAAAAGACTGTCAAAACCTATTACAATCAACTTTATCAGAACTCTGGAAAGTAATCAAGTTTACAGCAACCAGAAAAATGCCTAGTGGAGGAATACAAAGATAGCTGAATCTCAGTAAAAGCATTTTATGATCTCTAAATTAACCTGATCCTATCCTATACTCCCCAGCTCAAAAGTGGCTGAAAACAACAGTCCACATTCCTGGAGTCAGTAGAATGAACCTTACTCTCAAATAATTGTGGTTGTTTGTTTTGGCTGGTGGTCTCCTGAAGGACCAGCTCGAAAGAGTTTGCCACAGATTGGCCCAATTTTGAACTCTTCCAGGGGTGGGGGAAGGGGACTTGCTGAACACATTTAAATTTGTTAGTTTCCACCTCCTTAGGCAAGGCATAAGTTTCAACAAACAGACAAACTGAAAAGAAGGGCTGGAGTATGAGATGTCTTGGGGAATAAGGGCTTTGAAAGTTCAACACATTCCTGGGAACCGAAAAGATCTAAGCTCCCACCTATATGATTGACCTTCAGGCTCTGTGCAAAAAGGAAGCGAATACTAGGGTAGGGCTGTAAACTTTCCTGGCTAAAAGCATATCCAATAAACACAAAGAGCTTATTTGCAAAGACTGTAATTTTTTAATTTATTCTAGACAAACCATTAGCTGACCACTAAGCTACCATAAAAAAGTTAGTGGCTATAAACACATCTACTTTATGTAATTAGAGATGGTCCCCAATGGTTTGATTTAGGACTTTTTGACATTGTAATGGGTTTACTGACAATAACACCATTGTATGTTGAGGAGTACCTGGACTTACAATGATTGGATTTAAGTATTTTCACTTTATGATGAGTACAGTGGGACAGTCTCCCATTTTAAGTCAAGGAACAGTGTAGCCCTAAAAAGTCACTAAAAAACATTAAGAGCAACAACTAATTCTGGGGAGGGATGAAAACCTGAGCTATCATATTTTAGTCAAAATGTCTAGTTTTGAACAAGAAAATGACAAGGCATGCAAAGAAAGAAGACAACTATGGCCCATACACAGGAAAAAGAAAGTGTTCCTGAAGAAATGTAGACAGAGAGTTTAAATTAACTATTTTAAAATATGCTCAAAGAACTAAAAGAAATTAGGTATGAAAAACCACTAATGAAAACACAAAAATGTCTCACCAAACAAAGAATATCAAGAGAACTTATTTCAATCTGGAGAAAAAGAAAAAAAAATGAAGAGAATCTAAGAGATCAGTAGGACATCATCAAGTATAACAACATACTGGGAATTATAAGGACAGGAAAAGAAAGAAAAGAGGCAGGAAGATCATTTCCCAAATTTGACAAAAGATATTCTACAAATCCAAGCACAATGAATTCCAAGGACAAACCTATAGAGTCAGACCAAGGCATATTATAATTAAACTGGGTGAGGCCAAAGACAAAGTAAATCTTGAGGCCGGTGTGGTGGTGCATGCTTATAATCCCAGTACTTGAGAGTGAGACAGGAGGATCATGGGTTCACGGTCAGCCTCAGCAACATAGTTAGGCCCTCCCCAACTTAGTGAAATTCTATTTGAAAATAAAAAATAAAATAGGGCTGACTGTAGCAAACCTTCAAAGCAGCAAGGGATAAGGTTACTTGTCATGTACAGGGATCTTTAGTAAGATCAATGGTTGATTTTTCACCAGAAACCACAACAGAATGTAGTGGGATGACATATTTGAAGTGCTAATTAAAAATTATCAATTGAGAATTCTATATCTGGTACAACTATCCTTCAAAAATACAGGAAGGCCAGGCATGGTGGCTCATGCCTGTAATCCTAGTATTTGGGAGGCTGAGACAGGAGGATCATATAGGTTCACAGCCAGTCTCAGAAATTCAGCAAAGCCCTGTGCAACTTAGTGAGACCCTGCTTCAAAATAAAACAGGGCTGGGAGTGTAGCTCAGAGGTAGAACACACAAGCGCGTGCGTGTGTGTGTGTGTCCATCCGACTGATACACACACACACACACACACAGGAAATAAGACATTCCCAGATAAACAAAAGCTGAAGAAAGTCACTGCAAGCAGACCAGTCTATGAGAAATGTTAAAGGGAGTCCTTCAGTACGAAATGAAAGAGTAAGAGTAAAGAGAGTAACTTGAATTCACCCAAAGAAATAGAGAATCTGTAAAGTAACTATATGAGTAAATATAAAAATCAGTATTAATGTACTTTTGGTTTGACAGTCTTCTTTTTAAAATGTTTTAAAAAACAGGCATAGTGGCACACACTTGTAATCCCAGTACTTGGGAGGCTGAGAACCGAGGATCCGGATTCACAACCAGCCCCAGCTACTTGGTAAGGCCCTCCAAGAGACCCTGTTTCAAAAATATAGAATAAAAAATAGGGCTGGGGGTGTAGCTTGGAGGTAGAATGCCCGTGGATTCCATCCCCAGTCCTGCAAAACAACAAGAAAAAATGTTTTATAGCTAACTACATAAAACAATAATTATGCACCTGTGTTAATGGGAATACAAAGTATAAAGATATCATTTGTGATAGCTACAACAAAATGGAGGAAGTGTCTATAAGGACCAAAGTTTTTGTCTACTAGTAAAACTACTAACTAGCAAAAAGACAAACAAGGAAACAAAAAACTTGAATAATGCTAAGTCAACTAGACCTAACAGAGAGAGAGAGAGAGAGAACAATCCAGCCAACCACAGAACACACATTATTTTCAAAACACATAGAACATTTTCCAAGATAGACCATATATCAGGCAACAAAACAAGCCAAAGTAAATTTAAAACAAATGAAATCATACAAAGTATCTTCTCCAACAATAGAAAACAATCCGAAATCTGTAAAAGATTGGAAATCTGAAAAAAACACAAATATTTGGTAATTAAACAGTATACCATTAACAAGAAATGAATCAAAGAAGTAATCATAAGGGAAACTAGAAAATTCCTTGATAAAACAATAAGGCCATAAATTAAAACATGTACATTTAACCTGTTAAGTCCCGTTGTCCCAAATGTTGTATATCTATAAAAATTTAAACTGAACAACAAATATGGCAACTTTTGAAATAATTATTATGTTTAGAGTTCTATTTTTTTAAGTAACAAGTGAATGATTAGTGTTTGAATACATTTATGAAATATAAAGATTTCCAATCTTTTACAGATTTCGCACTGTTTTCTATTGTTGGAGAAGATACTTTGTATGATTTCATTTGTTTTAAATTTACTTTGGCTTGTTTTGTTTACCAACTTCTTTTAATGTATCTGTGTCAACATTATTGAAATATTAACAGAATTAAAAATGGGATAAAAATAAAATATCACATATCATTAATCTTCCACCTTAATGAACTAGAAAGAGTCAATGAAACCTAAAGCAGGTAGAAAGAAGGAAGCAAAAAAGAGAAATAGAAAACAATAGTCAGCCACATACGGTGGCTCATACTTAAAACCCCAGTACCTAGAAGGCTGAGACAGGAGGATCACAGGTTTGAGACTAGCCTCAGCAACTTACTGAGACTCTCAACAACCTAGCAAGACCCTCTTTCAAAACAAAAATAAAAATAGAGCTGGTGGTGTAGCTCAGAGGTAGAACACCCCAGGATCAATGCCTAGTACCAAAAAAAAAAAAAATGAAGGGGGAAAAAAAAGTCAACAAAATCAAAATTTGATCCTCTGAAATGATGTAACAAATCTTCAGCCAGATGACCAAGAAAAAAAAACAATGCATGTTCTTGCTTTCTCTTTTTAAATATACATATAGATAGAGCCAGATATGGTGGTACATGCTTATAATCCCATCCTGATACTTGGGAGGCTGAGACAGGAGGAGCCAAGGTTCAAAACAGCTTCAACAACTTGGTGAGGCCCTATTCAACTTAGTGAGACCCTGTTTCAAAATAAAGAATAAAACTGGGCTGGGGGTGTAGCTCAGAGGTTGAATGCCCCTGGGTTCAATCCCTAGTACAAAAAAACAACACATATATAGATAAGAGGAACCAGTGGACAAGAAACAATTTAAGACACAGGGCTATAATGATGATCTTCAACATCATAAGGAACAAGTTAGTGGATTTCTCTGATCTTTACCTCAAAATTGAAAAAATAAGCCGGGCGTGGTGGCGCACGCTTGTAATCCCAGCATTTGGGAGGCTGAGACCAGAGGATCCGCGTTCGCGGCCAGCCTCAGCTACCTAGTGAGGCACTCCTCAACTTAGTGAAACCCTGTTTCAAAATAAAGAATAAAAAATAGGGCTGGGGGAATAGCTCGGAGGTAGAATGCTCCTGAGTTCAATCTCCAGTACCGCAAAAAAAAAAAAAAAAGAAAAAATAATGTCTACAACACTTTTCTGAGAATCAAACAATAATGTATAAAGTAAAGGATGCAATATTCATTCAGAAATTAATAAAAAGCAAACATTGTGAAATATGGCCAAATATTCATGCATTAAAGAAATTCACTATGGTATTATTTATAATATAAAAATACTAGAAATTACTCAAATAATATGAGAAATGTAAAAATTGACAAAACCATAGATGACATCATTTGACAGTATATTAAAATAGTCACATACACAAGGTAAGGCATATTATCATACAATTTCTTCTTTCACAGTATTAGCCTTATTCCTCAAAAGGCTTTCCCTAATCTGAACATAAAACCAGGCAGTTAAACTTTCTTTCTGTGCTTTTATAGATTCATGTTTTTAACATTCAACTCTTTAATACCTCTTTACTTTGGTGAGGTAAGATCTACCTTACTTGCCCTTAAATAGTGAACCAGCTATTACATTACCACTCCATCTAATCCACCCTTTCTTTTATTTTGAAATTCCATTTTTACTATAAATTGAATTTTTACACATTGGATCTGTTTCTGGAAAACATATTGGTCAATTATGCTTGGTATACCACTATCCTAATTACTAGAGCTTTTAAAAAAATAGATGAATACCTAATGAAGTAAATACTTCCTGATTGTGTTTCCAATATTTTCTTGGCTACTCTAGTGAAGACATGGAATTTGCTGAAAACCATAAGGATAATGGTGTACAAGTCAAACCACATCTGAATTTACAAGGCAGAAGAAGCTGGAAATACCACATCTGCACACTTTCTTTTTATTTCTCCATTATCCCATCTAGTTGTTTTAGAATATTTCTATTACTGTTACCACACAATCTTTCCTTCCAACCTTTGTGCTCTAATAAAAATCAAGCACCTCTAATTAGAAAGTTATGGAAAGCTTAGATCCTTAAAAAACTTAGGCCAATCCAAATTTGATTCATGAATGTTATTGATTTTGCTACATTTATGAGACAGCACCATTATATTAAATATAAAAATTGTTTCTTACCATATTGTGTAAAGTAAATATAGGAAAGCTATGATACTAATAATTAAACAAATAAAGCTAAATATAAAATTATGCACACCATATGAGCTGGGCCATGTAAAAATATGCATAAAGACTAAGAAAATGTACCAAAATGGTAAGAGCAGATACATGATTATAAATTTTCTTCTGTACATTTCTAAATTTTTAAAACACTGAGCATGTATTTTTATTAAGAAGAAAAGTTGCCATGAAAAAGATGAATTTATGGAATATTTATGATTCTAAGGTACTGATTAACCAGTACTATTGAGGATAATGCTAGATCTTTGCCCCTTTTTTCCCTCATGCACTGGTAACCTGCTTTCTCAACTACTAAATGAACTTGTTAAAGAAAATATTTTATACTACATCTAAAAAAGAATCAGCTATATATATTTCATGAATGTTACTAACTGAAAGGTTTAGGTAAAGATTCAGGAGGCCAGGTCACAGGCTGTAAAAAGGACTCAGAGCCAGACACGGTGTCACATGTCTATAATCCCACTGCTTGGGAGGCTGAGACAGGAGGACAACAGGTTCAAGGACAGCCTCAGCAAGTAGCAAGACTCTGCAACCTAGAAAAATCCTGTTTCAAAATAAAAAATAAAACAGGGCTCGAAGTATAGCTCAAAGGTTGACTGCCCCTGGGTTCAACCCCTAGTACCACAAAAAACAAACAAACAAAAACCCCTCAGGTATGGAGTAACCATGCTCAAAGCAATTCCAAATACCAAAGAGAACAGCAGATGTTGCATTGGCTAAGAGCTCATAGTACTTGTCCAAATAATAATATACATAAATTCTGAGTCAACAGGCAATCTAGCAAGATACAGTTTCAAACCACAAAAGGAGGGAGGGTACAGATGGAAGGCAGAATACCCCTGGGTTCCACTCCCTACACACACACACACAAAAGTTACTTTGTGTGTGTGTGTGTGTGGGGGGTACTGGGGATAGAACCCAGGGGCCTTCTATACCCAGGCTATACTCCCAGACCTATTTTATTTATTTCGAAACAGAGTCTTGCTAAATTGCTGAAGCTGTTTTTGAACCTACAATCCTCCTGTCTCAGCCTCCCAAGTACTGAGATTACAAGGGATTGAACCCAGGGGCATTCTACCTCCAAGCTATAACCCCAGCCCTATTTTTTTAGTTTTTATTTTGAAACAGGGTCTCACTCAGTTGTGTAGTGCCTCACTAGGTAGCTGAGGCTGGCCACGAACCCAGATCCTCCAGTCTCAGCCTCCCAAATGCTGGGATTACAAGCATGTACCACCATGCCTGGCTACCAAGCCCGGCTTTAACAATTACTTTTAAAACATTTCCTAAGCTGGGCACAGTGGCACATGCCTGTAACTAGTATTTGGGAGGCTGAGACAGGAGGACCACAGGTTCAGGGCCACCCTCAAGAACTTAAGCAAGGCCCTTAACAACTTAGTGAGGCCCTGTTTCAGGTCATCTTTTAAATCTCTAAGGTCTTGTGTTCTTTTTTTTTTTTTTTTTTTTTTTTTTTACGGTACTGGGGATTGAACTCAGGGGCATTCTACCTCCGAGCTCTACCCCCAGCCTTATTTTTTATTCTTTATTTTGAAACCGAGTCTCACTAAGTTGCGGAGTGCCTCACTAGGTAGCTGAGGCTGGCCGCGAACCCGGATCCTCCGGTCTCAGCCTCCAGAATGCTGGGATTACAAGCGTGCGCCACCACGCCCGGCTAGGTCTTGTGTTCTGACAACTTGATTAATGCTGGTTAGATTATTTTATTTTACATACACACACAAACACACATCTCCATCCATTTGTAGCATCACTGCTCATTCAGACTACCTTTTCCTACCAATGGCAACTTATGGTATCAATCTTCTTTTCTTTTGATGAAATTAAGCTACCTTGGGTATACACATTTTTAAGTTCCAGAAATAGTACTTAGCATCAAACATCATTTTTTACTTTGTTATTCACTAAGAACTGTTGAAAGGCTACTGATTAATGTTCCTATGTGTATTATTTGGTCCACTGCTTCTAACTGCTATATTCTGCAGAATGTATACATCCCACATTTTGCTTCTTTAATCTAATGATGGACACAAGGTTGTCTCAACTCATTGCCACAAACAATGATGACGACAGATACGCTTTTTGAAAAAATTTTAGTGCATGCGCTGTAATTATACATGATAGGGAGATTCATTTATGAAATAATGTGATACTGTTTTGGGAATATATAACCTCAAGTGCCAGTCTATACTCCTATCAGCAATGTATAAGGGTTCCTATATCCTCACATACCTGTCGCCACTTAACACTATACAGTTTACTAATTTCTGCTAACCTGATAGCTTTCAAATCTGCATCCTCAATTTTTATTTCTCTAATTATTGAGTTTGGGCATCCACACACATACTGAACTTCCTGGTCTATAAATTGCCTGTCCATATATGTCTGTTTATCAATGTTGATTTGGAGGAATTCCTTGGATAGCCAACATTAATGGTCCCCTGTCAGTTTTGAAACACTGCTAAACATCTCTCAATCTATCATGGGTATGTTGAATTTTGCCTTTGGCTATAATGCTTAATTGTGTCCACAGACCAGCTACTATTCAAACAATTGTTTGTAAATGTATAGTTCATGACAAAATGAATTTGTATCAGAATGTTACTCATCAGTAAGCACACTATTCAGTAAAAGTGACATCATTCCCAGTGAAGGGAAGCCATGTGTGGATTTACATTTCAGTATAAGTACTCAAGAAATAGCATTGGCCTGTGGTATTTTTTTATTGAAAAAGAAGTCTTAAAATTGTTATTATAAAATTCAAATTTTAGGCAGGCATGGTGACACACGCCTATAATCCCAGTACTTGGAAGGCTGACACAGGAGGATTGCAGGTTTGAGGATAGCCTCAATAAGTAGTGAGACTCTCATCAATCTAGTGAGACCCTGTTTCAAAATTTAAAAAAAAAAGGGCTGGGGTATAGCTTGGAGGTAAAATAAATAAAGAGATGAAATTCAAATTTTTAACTTTTGGTTTATCTTTTAGAGATTTTAAGAATTCCTTCCCCAGCCAGGCGTGGTGGCACACGCTTGTAATCCCAGTACTTGGGCTGAGGCGGGAGAATCCGGGATTCGGGCCAGCCTCAGCTACTTAGGTACTGTTTCAAAATAAAGAATTAAAAATAGGGCTAAGGGTGTAGCTTGGGGGTAGAATGCCCCTGGGTTCACACATTATCTTCTTGTAGATTTCTAGTTTTGGCCAGGTGTGGTGTACTTGGGAGGCTGAGACAGGAAGACCGCAGGTTTGCAGCCAGCCTCAGCTAGTTACTGAGACCCTGTTTCAAAATAAAGAATTTAAAATAGGGCTAGGGGTGTAGCTCGGGGGTAGAATGCCCCTGGATTCAAACCCCAAGTACTGGAAAAAAAAAGTTTACATTTTTGCCCAATATGGCTTATTCATAGATACTATATATATTCATCCTATGAATAGTATGAATCATTTCCTATTTGGTTATTATGAATACATGGATAAGCTAATTATTTCTCTATATTGATCTTTTTCTTGGCTATTTCACTTTGGTTTTTTTTGTTTGTTTGTTTTTGCTCTACTGGGGATTGAACCCAGGGGTATTCTACCTCCAAGCTATACCCTACAGCCCAATTTTTTATTCTTTATTTTGAAGCAGGGTCTCACTAAGTTGCAGAAGGCCTCACTAAGTAGCTGAGGCTGGCCGTGAACCCGGATCCTCTGGTCTCTGCCTCTCAAGTACCGAGATTACAAGTGTGCACCACCACGTCCAGCTCATTGTGTTTTTAAATTAATTCTAGTAACTACATTAGCTCCCCAGGAAACCAAAATATTCACCCCCTCACCTATAAAAAAATTCCCATTTTAATATATATTATTCATTTTTTTATTTTTGGAACTAGGGATTGAACCCTGGGGCACTCTATATCAGAGATACACCCCCAGCCCTTTTAACTTTGAAATAGGGTCTCCCTAAGTTGCTAAGGCTGTCCTGGAACCTGCAATCCTCTTCTCTCAGCCTTTCACTTATGGGATTACATGTGTGCACCACTACACCCAGCTTATATTCATTTCTTTATCTCTTATTGTAAAGGTCAAGACCTCTGCTATAAATTTATATAGCAGAAGTAATACCTGTGTAATGTTTCCCCTTATTTATTTTGAAACGGGGTCTCAACTGAGTTGCTGGCGGCTGGCCTCTCATTTGTGATCTTCCTGCCTCAGCCTTACAGGCTTGTGCCACCACACCTGGCTTTTGTGTGACTTTTTAATTCAATTTCCCCAATATGATTTCTGTAAGATAATTTATAAATTTACAGCTTCATTTCCTAGCTTCTTCAGAGTTTATATTAGTAATTTATTAATGTACTGAATTTTATCAAATGATTTTGAGGCATCTATTGAGTTATGAGTTCTTTTTCTTTTTACCTGTTACTTGGGAATCCAATGTTCAACTGCCCTTTGTGAGAAAATATTTACAATATTAAGAAAACAGATTGGAAGGCTGGGAGTATAGCTTTAGTGGCAGAGCCCTTGGCTAGCAGGCATGAAGCCCTCGCATCAATTCCCACCACTGCTAAAAAATAAAATTTAAAAATAAATGAAAAAGGTTGCATATCTATATATACTCATTTGCAAATGCAAGTAACAATGCTCAAATTTAAACAGCTTTCCTGGAGTATATTATAGGTGATTATACTTTCTGGTATATCCAAGAATTTTTGCTCTACATGTTAAAAATGTTAAGTAATCACAGCATCCAAAACTAGCCTGCAACTTGAGTTGCTTGTGAGCTAACTACTACATTAGCTTTTAAAAAGCCAGCCACATTTTTCTTCTAAGAAAACTTCCTAGCAATGGGTACCTCTCAAACCTGAGTATGTATTGTCAATTGTCTCTAGGAATACTGGACAATGGCTTAGTAGAATTGAACTTTTCTGTAAGAGGTTTGGACTTCAATTTCAATAAATACCATCCCAAAATAATTGCTGACAAAAGCCCTAAGTGCCATAAAACAACTTGAAGGTTAGATAACTGAATTCCAAGCTGAGAAACCTGACATCAGAATTAATAAAGCTAAGATTCAAATCCAGATCTTTTGCACTATGTTTCTTATTCATGCAGAATCTGTGATTATAAACTTTCTTTCCAGCAGATGCTAGATTTTTTTTTTTTTTTTTTTGCGGTACTGGGGATTGAACTCAGAGGCATTCTACCTCCGAGCTATACCCCCAGCCCTATTTTTTATTCTTTATTTTGAAACCGAGTCTCACTAAGTTGCGGAGTGCCTCACTAGTTAGCTGAGGCTGGCTGCGAACCCGGATCCTCCGGTTTCAGCCTCCCGAATGCTGGGATTACAAGCGTGCGCCACCACGCCCGGCTTCAGATGCTAGATTTGAAGACTCTGCTTTGAAATACTTCAAAACTACTTAATAACTAAGAATACTTAGTGGTTTTTGGAATTTAACTAAGTTGCCCCAAATAACTCTTCTCACCTAAGTCAATAAAGTTAAGTCAAAGATTCTATTCCACTTTGATAGTGTAATAAGAAATATCTGTTTTGAAAGGAGAAGTTCCAATTTTTATCTTCTACTTTTCACCCAAGACTCACCTCTGCCAAGTGTTGCAACCGTGTTAGCAGCGGGGTTCTCTTGTCAGATCCAAGACGTGTGATATAGTTTGATCTTTTGCTAAATACATACAGAAGGTTAAGGACTGCCAGCACCACTTGCATATCAGAGGAAGCCAATAAAGTTGTCAAATGCTATAGGGACACAAAAGGGCAAAGTTGAAGGTACCAGGTACACTCAGCCCTAAAAACTTAAAATGCTAATGTATATGTTAATAGTTACAAAGCTATGATGTTTAGGAATACAAAAAAAACTTATAAACACTTTAATATCATCATGCAACCGTGTCACCGAGAGGCTTGCAATCTAGCAGCTGGCCAAAGTGCAAAAACTATAAAAAGCTGTTCAAAATTGAACAGGTGTCCCCTCAGGAAGAGATAACAAAAGAGACAAATGTAAAATAATACATATGTGAAATTCAAGAACATTAAGTTTTTAACTGAAAGTATTTTTCTATATCCTTGAAGAAAAATATTAAAAATAGTATCAATAAGAGCTGGTAGTAATTTTGTACAGTAAGATTATTATAGTACTGTATGCTCATAAATAATCTGAATAATCACTATTTTGGCTTTTAAATACAATTAAAATTTACCAATATAACAAAGCACTTGGTTCAGTTATCCCACACTTTTTTTCTAAGTCATTTTCTTTCTGCTTCCTTGTTCTTACTGATTCTTCAGGCAAATTAACACATCTAAAATTAACAGAATACCTAATACCTAACAGTGGTGATAAAAATTCCAAAGTTGGGCTAATGGAAAAAAAATTTCTCCTTATAGTGATTTTTTTTTTTTTTCGGTACTGGGGATTGAACTCAGGGGCATTCTACCTCTGAGCTATACCCCCAGCCCTATTTTTTATTCTTTATTTTGAAACCGAGTCTCACTAAGTTGCGGTGTGCCTCACTAGGTAGCTGAGGCTGGCCGAGAACCCGGATCCTCCGGTCTCAGCCTCCCAAATGCTGGGATTACAAGCGTGCGCCACCACGCCCGGCTCTTATAGTGATTTCTAAACAATTCAAACTGATTGATCTCATCACTTTAAGGATAGAGGACACTATGGTTAAAGTCGGCCCTCAACAGGTATGGGTCTTGCACACTAATTCAATAAAAAAAAATCCATCTGTACCTAGCATATACACTTTCTTCTTGTTAGTATTCCCTAAACAATAGTGTGACAACTGTTTACACTGCACTTATATTCTATTAGGCATAAGTAATCGAGAGATGATTTAAAGTATATGGAAGCTGGGCGTGGTGGCGCACGCTTGTAATCCTAGTACTTGGGAGGCTGAGACCAAAGGATCTGGGTTCGAGGCCAGCCTCAGTTACTTAGTGAGGCCCTATTTCAAAATAAAGAATAAAAAATAAGACTGGAGGTGTAGCTCGGAGGTAGAATGCCCCTGGGATCAATCCCCAGTACAGGACGGAAGGATAGAAGGACGGAAGGAAAAAGAGGAAGCCGGGCGTGGTGGCGCATGCTTGTAATCCCAGTACTTGGGAGGCTGAGACAGGAGGATGCGGGTTCATGGTCAACCTCAGCTATTTAGTGAAGCCCTCTGCAACTTAGTGAGTGAGACCCTGT
Organism: Graphiurus murinus; assembly: GCA_004027655.1. Taxonomy (NCBI): domain Eukaryota; kingdom Metazoa; phylum Chordata; class Mammalia; order Rodentia; family Gliridae; genus Graphiurus; species Graphiurus murinus. Next base: position 43,497 of record PVLC010004871.1, on the reverse strand, counting down.
TTCAAAATAAAGAATAAAAAATAGGACTGGGGGTGTAGCTCAGAAGTAGAATGCCCCTGAGTTCAATCCCCAGTAAAAAAATAAATAAAATAAAAAATAAAGTATATGGAAAGATGAGTGTAATTTATATGCAAAGAGTACACCATTTCAAATAAGGAATCTGAGAGTCTTTAGATTTTAGTATATGCAGAGATTCTGGGAAAGTACTGTGGATACTGGGGAGAAGAGACCAAAAAACCTAAAATAGAGCCAGGTGTGGTGGCACACGCCTGTAATCCCAGTACTTGGAGAGGCTGAGACAGGAGGATCACTGGTTCGAAGTCAACCTCACGAAGTTCTCAGCAACTTGGTGAGATCCTGTTTCCAAATAAAAAATAAAATAGGTGGAGGTGTTAGCTTAGAGGTAGAATGCCCCTGGGTTCAATCCCCAGTACCACCAAAAACAAAGAGAAAAGAAAAAAATCTAAAATAGTAGTAAGTACATTAATGTGTGAATTTAAAGTAACTTAAGGATTCTCTAATAATGCAGGACAAAGATCAATTCTTATATAAATTCCCCTAGAATAGTTCAATACATATACTACATTTCTTGAATCTTGAAAAGGTGGGTAAATGTAATAGCACAAATCCTTTCCATCAACCCTAAAAGGGGTAATATCTATACCCAAGAAACATCTTGACATTATCTTCTTTTTTTTTTTTTTTTTTTTTTTTTGCGGTACTGGGGATTGAACCCAGGGGCATTCTACCTCCGAGCTACACCCTCAGCCCTATTTTTTATTCTTTATTTTGAAACCGAGTCTCACTAAGTTGCGGAGTGCCTCACTAGGTAGCTGAGGCTGGCCGCGAACCCGGATCCTCCGGTCTCAGCCTCCCAAATGCTGGGATTACAAGCGTGCGCCACCACGCCCAGCTGACATTATCTTCTTTTTCGACACAGCTGAGGATTCATTCTAGGACTTTACACATGCTAGGCAAATGCTCTACCACTGAGCTGTATACTCAGTCCTTACCATTATCACTGACACTGAAAAACCCAGAGCTCCAATATGAAAAGGAAAGAAGTTTCTCATCAGAAAGAAAGAGGAATTGCCTTATTTGTAGATGTATGCAATTCCCATTAAGAAGAGATTATGCAAGTTTCAACCTCCCCTACCTCTATTGAACTGTACAGATGTCGGGAAAAGCTGTACTCAATGAGCAAGGCTGTGAAGTTCAACACAGCCAGGAGAAGCATTTTCAGCTGCTCTCTTTCTGGTCTATCACATACAAGCATCCATGACATATTTTCCACTGTTTGTCCAGCATCCGCCAGAATTCCATCAAAGCGGTCCAACAGGTCCACCCAGTGATATAACTCGCACTGAAGATAAAGGAGGAAAAAGAAAAGATGTAAGAATATGATCAAAACACTGTGGGTGTTTAGTAGTTGAGCCTGGTTATAGGAGACTGCTGAGCATGATGCCTCGATAAGTTCCCATCTTTGCCCATATGAGAAAAATCATACTCTGAGCAAATATGGCCCGAGTTCATTGTTAATACTAATCAAGGGAATGCGTTGCCACCAGCAGACACCACAAAATCCCTAAAGCTAGGTCTACAGAGGGAGGGAGAATTCTGGCTAGGTCTACAATAACAATGAATGTCACAAGAACCCATTGTATCTGAAGTTCATTTTTTTAAAGTTATTTAATGAAAATTCTTACAAACAAAAAGTAACAATTCAGAGACTACCTCAAATTCTTTACCATCACATGTATAAGCATTTCTAAGTCTAAACTACAAAATCTTCTTGGCAACCATTCAGGCTAAAAGCCACTGGTCTAGCACTATCCTAGACACATGCTAGGTGCCTCTGAATAAGTTAGTGCTTAATTTCCATATCAGACCATACAAAATAATGTACTGGTACAGTGAGACTTGTCTTTTGGGAAACTGGATTCTTACCTTTCCAATGTTCCATGTTTTGATTTGCTGCAGTTCCGAGAGGAGTTGCTCATCATTACAAACTTTGAGTTTGTCTATTAAGGCTCTGCAGTCTGCAGGCTGAGAAAAACAAGAAAATTCACAAAAGGTGTCTTGGAAAGATGGAGAATGGGAAAATTAACTCAAAAGCCTACATAGTAAATTGACTTTTGCTTATTGGAGATCCAGGTTCACAGCCAGCCTCAGCTACTTAGTGAAGCTCTCTGCAACTTAGTGAGACCTTGTTTCAAAATAAAGAATAAAAAATAGGACTGGGAGTGTAACTCGGAGGTAGAATGCCCCTGGGTTCAATCCCCAGAAGGGGGAGGGGGAAGAAACAAACAAACAGAAAAAAAAAACCTGGAGATTTGCTGGATGGTTCCTTGGGATTAAAATAGAAACTTCAGGAGGAAACACACCACACCCACAACAATCCATTTATGCATTTTTAAAACCTGGATAAACCTATAGATGCGGACAAACTACTTGGAAGATTAAAGACAAAAGTAAATAAACTAAGCACCTATAAAAGCAAAATTAAGGAATATGGACAATAGTTTGAAAGGTAATTAGAATGCCTGGTAAGGTATGCTGAATGAGAGAAACGTCAACAAGCCCTAGAGAAGTCACAGTTAGGGAAGACTAACATTGGCTATATTTTCCTACAGCATCAAACCTTCCAACTACAGGAGGGCAAAGCTTCTGAACTTTGTAAAACTATGGACTCCATCCTTACTTGGGGGTTCCCATTTCCATACATTTTTGCTTTTTTATACTGATAAATGGGATTATTTGTTAGGTAACAAGGAGTGGATTGATAGTTTATAAAGTAAAGGTTCCAAAAAGCAGGAGGGAGAAATGAGATAGGGCCTGGGGCAGAAAAGCCTTCTATTAATGGATGGCAGCTGGGAGAATTGATTACACTTGTTCTTTAACTCTACAAAGATAATGCAGTATCCAAAGACTAGGACTAGATTTTGAAGCAAACAAAATCTGCGTTCAGATTTTAGTTTGTTTACTAAGCTGTTTGATCACAAGCAAGTCCAACCCTCTTGGCCACAGTTTCCTGACCAGAAAAACAGAACTAATAGCTACCTTGAAGATGAAGTTCAAGGATCTGCCACATATATAAAGTACTTACCTCACAAAATAAGTATTTAAATGTTAAGAGGCAGCAATACTATTACAGAAGAAAAAAAAGCATGGGGTTTGAAATTAGGTATTCAATAAGTTCCTCTTTGAATCTTGGCATGCTCTTCTGCAAAACGGACTAATACCACTGACATATCTAGCAATGCTATTTTGCGATTTAAACTGGGGGAAGTTGGGCATGGTGGCACAGGCCTGTAATTGCAGTACTTGGAGGCTGAGACAGGAGGATCACAGGTTCCAGGTCAGCCTCAGCAACTTAGCAAGACCCTGTTTCAAAATAAAAAGGGTGCACACACACAGAACATGAAAAAAATAAATAAAAAAGGCTTAAAAACAAAGATGATTTCCTTTAAACCAAGCCCTCAATGTTCTTACCCCTAAAGTAAGGATCTACCTCAAAATTTCTGGGATAATTAAATGTATAAAAATCTTTGATACAAAATCCTTCCATAAACCACACCTCCTCTCCTTGAAATATAGATTGGGAGAGAGGCAGTAAAGCAAAAAAAAATAGAAAACACAGGGAATTTGAACCACCTGCACAATCAGTTCCTTTTGAGTCTCTGGATCTACTTGGGCCAGGATCAAATATGTTGCTTCAATTTCTAATAGAAAGCAGCTATGCAAATCCAATTTTATGATTCTGTAGATAATAACCATTTCATGAATATTTGGGTCCTGTAATGACTTGTTGTGCCCCATTATCAGGCATTCGGTCTTTAACAAGGCCAAGAACAAGGCAGAAACTGCTCTTTTAAATCTAAAAATGGTTGTTGGCAGAGGATAGGATACCCAAAACTCCAGGGGATCTTAGCTGTAGTTAAGGCTTAAGGCTTGTGAAAGGCACTACATGACATGTTTGGCTGACACTTAATTCAGGCACCTGGATTAATGTACAACTGGTAGGGTAGCTTGCATCATAGCCTAGATGGTTTGTGGAGTCTTTTTTTTTGCGGTACTGGGGATTGAACTCAGAGGCGTTGTACCTTCGAGCTACACCCCCAGCCCTATTTTTTACTCTTTATTTCGAAACCGGGTTTCACTAAGTTGCGGAATGCCTCACTAGGTAGCTGAGGTTGGCCGCGAACCCGGATCCTCCGGTCTCAGCCTCCCAAATGCTGGGATTACAAGCGTGCGCCACCACGCCCGGCTGTGGAGTCTTTTTAAAGCCAAATCTCACTAAAACCACAGCCTTGCCCACTGAATGCTTCAGAAGTTGCCCAGTAAGTAAGTAAGTAAGTAAGGCACTACATATGCTATTTCTTGTTCTTCATGGTAGATGGTATAAGGTAAAACAACTTGTCACTCATTTTCAATGGGGTATTCTGACATTCCCCAAACCTTGGAACCTTTAGAAACTTTCCTCATGTGGCAGGACCTCAAGCTTTCACAGGGTATATCTCTGACTCTCTGACACTGAGGTATCTAAGGTTCTTGTATTTTCTGCTCACAAAATCCAGTTACCTTAACAGCAGCTTTACCATCTTGTCCCTGTTACATAAACACAAACCAAGTGTGATTTTCTTTACTCATAGAAAAGAAAGCATTTGACCAGTTCAGTAGCTGCATACCAAATGACAGGGTTTATACTGATTTATTCCAATAATATCAAACCTGTGGAAGAATTCTTTGCACTGGGACCAAAGTAAGAAGAGATCAATAGAAAACTTTCCCCCCCCTTTCCTCAGCACTGCAGATTGAATCCAGGAGCATACTACCTCTGAGCTACATCCCTAGCCCTTTTTATTTATTTCTAAACAGGGTCTTGCTAAGTTACCACACACTGGCCTCGAATCAGTCATCTGCCTGTCTCAGCCTTCCAAGTACTATAATTACAGGCGTGCACCATTGTGCCCAGCATCAATAAAAACCTTTCTTAAAAATAACACTTAGAAGCCAGGTGTAGTGGTGCACACCTAAAATCCCAGTATTTGGGAGGCTAAGACAGGAAGATCCAAAGTTCAAGGACAGCCTCAGCACGTAGTAGGACACTCATCAACCTAGCAAGATACTCTTTCCAAATAAGAAATAAAATCGTGTTGTGGATATAACCTGAAGGTAAAATGTCTCTGGGTTCAATCCCCAGTAAAATACACACACACATACACACACGAATAACAATAATACTTAGAAGGCAGGTGTGGTGGTGCACACTTCTAATCTCAGTTACTTGGGAGGCTGAGACAAGAGGATCACAGGTTCGTAGTCAGCCTTGGCAACTTAATGAGGCCCTTCGCAACTTAGTGAGACCCTATTTCAAAATAAAAGAATAAAATGGAGCTGGGTGTGGTGGCACAAACTTGTAATCCCAGTACTTGGGAGGCTCAGACAGGAGGATCGCAGGTTCGAGGCAAGCCTCAGCTACTTAGGCCCTCTGCAACTTATCGAGACCCGTTTCAAAATAAAGAATTAAAAATAGGGCTGGGGCCGGGCGTGGTGGCACACGCTTGTAATCCCAGCATTCGGGAGGCTGAGACCGGAGGATCTGGGTTCACGGCCAGCCTCAGCTACCTAGTGAGGCACTCCGCAACTTAGTGAGACTCGGTTTCAAAATAAAGAATAAAAAAAAAATAGGGCTGGGGGTATAGCTCGGAGGTAGAATGCCCCGGAGTTCAATCCCCAGTACCGCAAAAAAAAAAAAAGGCTGGGGTGTAGCTCGGAGATAGAATGCCCCTGGGTTCAATCCCTAGTTCTGCAATAATAAATAAATAAATACAAATAGGGCTGGGGGTGTAGCTCAGAGATAGAATGCCCCTGGGTTCCATCCCCAGTACCACACACACACACAAAATAATAATATCTAGTATTCACCACAGTATGGGAAACTGGGCATTCTTATATGCTGCTCAAGAAAAATAGACAACTCAAGCCTTAAATATATGTCACCAGGCTGGGTATGATGGCGCATGCTTGTAATCCCAGTACTTGGGAGACTGAAACAGGAGGATCACAGGTTTGCGGCCAGCCTCAGCTACTTACTGAGGCCCTCTGCACCTTAATGAGACCCTGTTTCAAAATGAAGAACAACAACAACAACTGGGGGTGTAGCTATGAGGTAGAATGCCCCTGGGTTCAATCCCCAGTATAACCAGGCATGGCGGCACATGCATATAATCCTAGTACTTGGGAGGCTGAGACAGGAGGATTACAGGTTTGAGGACTGCATCAGCAACTTAGCAAGACCTTGTTTCAAAATAAAAAAGGACTGGTGGAGCCAGGCATGGTGGCGCACACCTGTAATCCCAGTACTTGGGAGGCTGAGACAGGAGGATTGCAGGTTAGAAGCCAGCATCCGTAACTCAGTGAAACCCTCAGCAACTTAACTAGACCCTGTTTCAAAATAAAAAATGAAAAGGGCTAGTGGTGTGGCTTGGAGGTAGAAAGTCCCCGGGTTTAATCCCAGGTACCCCCCCCCAAAAAGGAATCTGTAATAAAGGAAGCCATTGACACTGTTCCCCCAAGAATATTAGTAATGTTAGCACTTTTATTTTCTAAAAAACAAAAAAGAGAACCATCAAATGGTAACAGTGAGAAAAAGCATCTGCTTTTTCCATTATAACATACTGTCAATTCATACAAATAACAGCCTGAACACTTACTTCAGGTACCCAAAACTACAAAATATTATTCAGTGGTTATTTTTCATGGGTTAGTTGGCCATTCATTTTTAATCAAGAAAAGCTTGAAAGGAAATCTGATTGTGTCAAGGCAAGTTGCTATTTCTTTCTCTTTTTGGTGTGGAGGTGCTAGGAATCAAACCCAGAGTCTCATATGTGCTAGGCAAGTGCTTTACAACTTAATATTTCCTCAGCACTGCAAGTTGCTCTTTAACTACACTTTGTTTATGAGTGATAACGTATTTGGAAGATCACTATGGGTGAACTAATAACAAAGATTTTTTTTTTTTTTTTTGCAGTACTGAGGATTGAACCCAGGTGCATTCTACCTCCGACCTACACCCTCATCTCTGACCTACACCCTCATCTCTATTTTTTTATTCTATATTTTGAAACAGGGTCTTGTTAAGTTGCTAGAGATTCACTAAGTAGCTGAGGCTGGTTGCAAACCTGTGATTCTCTTGTCTCAGCCTCCCAAGTACTGGGACAAGCCTGCACCACCACACCCGGGTACAAAGGTTTTTTTTGTTTTGTTTTGTTTTTCCTGAAATAAAGCACAGACAAAGCAAACTTTTGGATACTTACAGCCTCAGTAGGTGTCTTCTTCAGTTTAGTCCTGTCTACTTTCATGTTTTCGATTTTCTGCTTTTATGACCTGAAAAGAAAATCCCGGAAGAAGTGAGAACTTAAAAGTTGCAATCTTGAGCTCTACAAACTTGGACACAGACGATATAGAATGAAGAGCATGCAAGTGTTTACAGTAAAAACACTAGAGTTACAATGCTATGCCAATCCTTAGACACAACTGTGAGGTAGTGTGGGGTAAAGAATTTCTCCAGACACCTGTGCCTGGTGGTGTACTTCTGTAAGCCCAAGTAATCGAGAGGCTGAGATAGGAGGATCACAAGTTCAAAGACAGCTTTGGGCAACTTAGTGAGACCCTGTGTTTCAAAATAAAACATAAAAAACAGGGCTGGGGGTATAGCTCGGAGGTAGAATGCCCCTGAGTTCAATCCCCAGTACCACAAAAATAATAATAATAATAATAAGTTACTTGTGTCATAAGAACAAAGCAATTTATTTATTTTTGTGGTACTAGGGATTGAACCCAGGGGCATTCTACCTCTGAGTACACCCTCCCCTCAGTCCCCCCTTTTTTGCGGCACTGGGGATTGAAAGGGGCAGTCTACACTCCAAGCTACACCCCCAGCCCTATTTTTTATTCTTTATTTTGAAATAGGGTCTCACTAAGTTGCAGAGTGCCTCACTAGGTAGCTGAGGCTGGCCATGAACCCGGATCCTCCGGTCTCAGCCTCCCAAATGCTGGGATTACAAGCATGCGCCACCACACCTGGTTCCTCAGCCCTATTTTTAATTCTGTATTTTGAAAGAGTCTTACTAAGTTGTGGAGGGCCTCACTAAGTATCCGAGACTGTCCGAGCACCTGCAATCCTCCTGTCTCAGCCTCCCAAGTACTGGGATTAAAAGCGTGTGCCACCACATCCAGGAAACATTTTTATTTTTAATTAGAAAATGAGGTATAAAACCCCCACTAGAAATGTCTTGAGGTCACAATACAATCACTTTACTCAGGCTATGAAATTTACAAGGCTCAAAAGAAGGCAGCAGCCTATTCCAGTGTAATCCTTAAGTGATCTCCGATGTCACACAAACCCTTTAAGATGTTCTAACCAAGGCATAGAAGAAATCAAAGCTTCTCCCATTAGCAAATAGGACACAGGCACAGAGGTAGAGATGGAATGCAGGCTCTATATGCAAAAGAAGATCCTGCCACTAACAATGTATTTGCTATGCAGCAGTCACTAGAGGTCAGTGTCCCCCTCCCAAGTAGGCTGCCATAATAGAAAAGTGACCAAAGACACATTTTAGGCAGCTTTTTGCCTAAATTTAGTCCAATATACTCAGTAGTGTGGAAATATCATTGATTTTCCTATATGGCCTGCATCTACTCAATGGATAGGCATTCAGGAAGAGTTGGTGAAAAAATTCACCACAGGTTCTAAAAACATTTTGTTTTTAATTGGTACATAATAATTGTACATATTTATGGGGATACTGTGTGGATATTCTGATACATGCATACATCATGTAATGATCAAACAAGGTAATTAGCATATGCATCACTTAAAATAGTTATCATCTAAAACATTTCTGCAGAGATCATTCCTGTAAAAAAAGATATCCCTCTACAGTTGATATTTTGGGTATGTAATTCCAGATTACTTAGAAAATTACGTCAGCACCTAATCCAAAATGAAAAAGATGCCTGCTGCCAAAAACCTCAAAATTTCTAAAATGAGGCCAACTGTATTCTGGCAACAATCTTCTCCATGCAGTGGAAACTACAAGCTGAGCAATTTGTACACTAACTCTCAGCCTAGCTTTTTTCCTCCTTTTCTTACAAAATTTTTTACACCCACTGCTTAAAGCACGTAAATTTCACACTATTGGGACTGCACTCATTTTTAAAGAGACAAGCTACTGCTGCAATCAGCCCAACCCAAATAACTCATGTTTTCCCTCTAATATCAATAACAAGACAATAATGTCTGTTTATACCATTTTTATTCAAGTGCTGGAAATTCCAGCCATTATAAAACAGCATGCAAAGGAAATAACAGGCATACAGATAGATCAGAAAGGAAGAAACAAAACTGTCCCTATTTGTAGATTGAAGATTATCTACAGCTGGGCCTGGTGGTGCATACTTGTAATCCTAGTACTTGGAAAGCTGAGACAGGAGAACTGCAAGTTCACAGCCAGCCTCAGGAACTTAGTGAGGCCCTCTGCAATTTATTGAGACTCTGTTTCAAAATAACAGAATAAAATATGCCTGAGGGTGTAGCTCAGAGGTAGAATGCCCCTAGGTTCCATCCCAGTAATCCCAGTACTTGGGAGGCTGAGACAGGAGGATTGCAGGTTTAAGGGCAGCCTCAGCAAGTAGTGAGACTCTCAACAACCAAGTGAAACCCTGTTTCCAAATCAGAAATAAAATTGGGCTGGGGTTGTAGCTTGAAGGTGGAATGCCTCTGGGTTCAATCCTGGGGTTCAATCCCCAGCACCACACACACAAAAAAAAATCTACATAGGAAATCATATGATATCTATAAAAAAAATCTCTAGAAGTAACAATAAATGATCTCAGCAGTTGAAAGATACAAGAAACATTAAATGAATGTGAACTCTTAAGTTAAAAATATAACACCATTTGTAATTGCTCAAAAATAATGAAATACTTAGGTATAAATCTATAAAACATACACAGAACCAGCATGCTAAAAACTAGAAAAGCTGATTTAAAAAATTAAAGATGAGGCCGTGCATGGTGGCACAAACCTCTAATCCCAGTACTTGGGAGGTTGAAACAGGAGGATCATAGGTTCGAGGCCAGCCTCAGCAACATAACAAGATCCTGTTTCAAACTACAAAATATAAAGGGTAGGGGGGTATAGCTCAGAGGTAGAAGGCCCCTGAGTACAATTCCCAGTACAAAAAGAAAAAACTTTGAGTTAAGTATCATACCTTACATTAAAATTAACTTAAAATGGATTCACATACTTAACTATAAAACTTTATAGGGAGAAAATATTTGCAAGCCATATATAGATAGTATCTAGAATATATATATATATATATAAACTCAAAATAAGCTGGGCACAAGCCGGGCGTAGTGGCACACGCTTGTAATCCCAGCATTTGGGAGGCTGAGACAGGAGGATCCGGGTTCGAGGCCAGCCTCAGCTACCTAATGAGGTCCTCTGCAACTTAGTGAGACCCTGTTTCAAAATAAAGAATAAAAAATAGAGCTGGGGGTATAGCTCGGAGGTTGAATGCCTCTGAGTTCAATCCCCAGTACTGCAAAAAAATAAATAAATAAATAAACTGGGCATGGTGGCACATGCCTATATTCTCAATGCTTGGGAGGCTGACAGAAGATCACAGGTTCCAGGCCTGCCTCAGCAACTTAGAAGGCCCTCAGCAACTTAGCAAGACCCTGTTTCAAAACAAAAATTAAAAACTAGGGCTAGGGGTGTATCTCGGAGGTAGAATGCCCCTGAGTTCAATCCACAGTATCCACCCCCCAAAAAAGACCACAAAATAAAATGGTTAAACAAAACTAATATACTTAATGGTGAAAAACTAGAAGCTTTCGCCTTAATAGTAGGAGTAAGGCAAGGAAATTCATCACTGCTTTTCAAGTCAGAGCTAAGGCAGTAAGATAATAAAAGGAAATAAAAAGTATATGAATTGGGAAGGAAGATAACAATTGCCTATGTAGAAAATCCAAAAGAGACCAAAATTACTCATTGAACTAGTAAGTGATTATAGCAAGGTTGTAGGACATAAGGTTACTACATAAAAGTCAACTGCTTTCCTACACACCAGCAACCGACAAGTGGAATTTTATGGTTTTTTTTTTTTTTTTTTTTTTGCGGTACTGGGGATTGAACTCAGGGGCATTCTACCTCCGAGCTACTCCCCCAGCCTATTTTTTATTCTTTATTTTTGAAACCGAGTCTCACTAAGTTGCGGAGGGCCTCACTAGGTAGCTGAGGTTGGCCGCGAACCCGGATCCTCCGGTCTCAGCCTCCCAAATGCTGGGATTACAAGCGTGCGCCACCACGCCCGGCTGGAATTTTATGTTATTTATTTTTAGTTTTTGTGGTACTGGGGATTGAACCCAGCGGCATTCTACCTTTGACCTATACCCCTAGCCCGATTTTATTTCTTATTTGGAAACAGAGTCTCAGTAGATTGATGAGAGTCTCACTACTTGCTAAGCCTGTCCCCGAGCCTGCGATCCTCCTGTCTCAGCCTCCCAAGTATAGGGATTACAGGCATGAGCCACTATCTATGCCTGGCTTGACAAGTGGATTATTTATTTATTTATTTATTTATTTATTTATTTATTTATTTATTTTGTGGTACTGAGGATTGAACTCAGGGGCATTCTACCTCCAAGCTATACTTCCAGCCCTATTTTTTATTCTTTATTTTTGAAACAGGGTCTCACTTAAGTTGCGGAGGGCCTCACTAGGTAGCTGAGGCTGGCCTCGAACCCGGATCCTCTGGTCTCAGCCTCCCAAATGCTGAGATTACAATCGTGGGCCACCACACCTGGCTGACAAGTGGAATTTTAAAAGAAAAGAAAAAAGCTCAACACAGTGGTGCATGTCTGTAACCCCAGGAGGGAGGCTGAGACAGGAGAATCACAGATTTGATGCCAGCCCCAGCAATCTAGTGAGACCCTGTTTCAAATTAAAAAAATAAAAAGGGCCAAGTGTGGTGATGCACACTTGTACTCCCAGTACTTAGGAGGCTGAGGCAGGAGGATCACAGGTTCATAGCTAGTCAGCTACTAGTGAGGCCTTCTGCAATTTAGTGAGACTCTGTTTCAAAATAAAGAATAAGGCCTGGAGGGCGTGGTGGCATAAACTTGTAATCCCAGTAACTTGAGAGGCTGAGGAGGATCCCAGGTTCCTGGCCAGCCTCAGCTACTTAGTGAAGCCGTCTGCAACTTGGTGAAACTCTGTTTCAAAAATAAAGAATAAAAAATAGGGCTGGGGGTGTAGCTCTGGGGTAGAATGCCTCTGGGTTCAATCCCCAGTACTGCCAAAAAAGAAAAAATAGGGCAGAGGGTGGAGCTCCGGAGGTAGAATGTCCCCGGGTTCAATGTACAAGATCTATATGAGTAAAACGCCAAAAAAAGAAACCAGAGAATAATTAAATAAATCGATATATTCCATATCCATGGATAAGAAGACTAAATATTGTCAAGATATCAGTTCTTCTCAACTTGATCTATACATTCAATGTAACCCCAACTAAAATCTCAGCAAGTCATTTTGTGGATATTGACATTATTGATTCTAAAGTTTATATAGAAAGGCAAAAGATCCAGAATAGCCAGCACATTATTGAAGAACAAGGTCAGAGGCCTAACATCAAGAGTGTGTTAGTACTGGTGAAAGAATAGGTCAATGGAATAGAGCCCACAACTAGACCCACATAAATATAGCCAACTAATCTTTGACAAAGAAATAAAGACAACAGGGATCAAAAATAAGTCTTTTCAACAAACAATGCTGGAACAACTGAACATATGCGAAATTAAAAAAAAAAAAGGTTAGACCAACACTATGCTAGTCACAAAAATTAATTCAAAATGCATCACAGACCTAAATATAAAACGCAAAACTATATTTCTCCTAGATAAGAAAGATAATGAAGAAGAAATCTAGATGACGGAGCATTTGGTTATGACTTTTTAGATAGAACCAACAGCACTATATGATCCATGAAAGCACGAATTTTAAATAGGATTTCATTAAAATTAAAAACATCTGCTCTGTGAAGTACACTGTCAAGAGAATAAAAAGACAAGCCCTATACTGAAGAAAATATTTTCAAAAGACATATAAAGAGCTGTTATCCAAAATACACAAAGAACTCTTAAAACAGTAAGATAATAGCCAATGAAAAAGTAGGTCATAGACCTTAACAAGCACCTCACCAAAGAAATACAGATGACAAATAAGCTTGTGAAAGATATTTCACATCATCTCGTCATCAGGAGAATGTATATTAAATAAGGAAATATCACTACACACCTATTCCAATGGCCTAATACAGAACACTGACATTGACATCAAATGCTGGCAAGTATGTGGGCAAGAGGAACTCTCTTTCATTGCTGGTGGGAATGCAAAATGGTACAGCTACTCTGGAAGACAGTTTTTTATTGCAAAATAAAGCATACTCTTACCATGACTCAGTAATCATACTTCTTGGTATTTACCTAGGGATGATAAAAACATGTCTACACAAACACCTGTACACAACTGTTTAGAGTAGCATTATTTATAATTGCCCAAACTTGAAAGCAACCAAGATGTCTTTTGGTAGCTGAATTTGTAAAACTGTGTTACAGACAATGAAATGTTATTCAGTACTAAAAAGAAATGAGAGCTAGGCGTGGTAGTACACACATGTAATCCCAGTATTTGAGAGGCTGAGACAGGAGGATCGAAGGTTCACAGCCAGCCTCAGCTACTTAATGAGACCCTGCTTCAAAACAAAGAATTAAAAATAGGGCTGAGGGTGTAGCTCAGAGGTAGAATACCCCTGGGTTCAATCCCCAGTATTGCAAAAAATAAAAAGAAATGAGCTATCCAGTCATGAGCAGATATAAAAGAAACTTAAAATTCATATTACTCAGTGAAGTAAGCACATCTGAAAAGAGACTAATACATACCATACACTTCCAACTATGTAACACTTTGAAAAAGAATCATCTAATGGGGAGATAGTAAAAAAAAGACCAGTGGGTTAGTGGGGAGGAAGAGATGAACAGATGGAGCACTAAAGATTTTTAGGGTGGTTAAATTATTCTGTATGATACTATATAATGGTAGATACATGTTGTTAATAAATGTATCCAAATCCCAAAAATGTATACCATCATGGGCAAACACTAAATTATGGTCTTTGGGTGATAATCATGTCTCAGTGCAGGTTCATCAGTTGCAACTACTATATCATCCTGGTGAAGGAATGCTGATAATGGAGTAGGCTATTCATCTGTGGAGGCAAGAGGTATACTGGAAATTTCTGTCTGGCCTGCTTAATTTGCCGTGAACCGAAAACTGCTCTAAAAGTAAACCATGTATGTATGTATGTATGTATGTGTGTGTCGCTAGAGATTGAACCCAGGGGCATTCTACCTCCGAGCTACACCGCCAGCCCTATTTTTTATTCTTTATTTTGAAACATGGTCTCACTGTGGTGGGCTTCACTAAGTAGCTGAGGCTGGCCACGAACCTGCAATCCTCCTGTTTCAGCCTCCCAAGTACTTGGATTACAAGCATGAGCCACCAAGCCCAGCTTGTAAATCCTATTTTTATTTTATTTATTTATTTATTTATTTATTTATTTATTTATTTATTTTTGTGGCACTGGGAATTGAACCCAGAGGCATTCTAACTCTGAACTATATCCTAGTTTTTTTTGTTTTTTGGGTTTTTTTGCGGTACTGGGGGTTGAACCCAGGGGCATTCTACCTCGGAGGTACACCCCCAGTCCTATTTTTATTCTTTATTTTGAAATAGGGTCTAAGTTGTGGAAGGCCTCACTAAGTAGCTGAGGCTGGCCAGGAACCCAGGTCCTCCAGTCTCAGCCTCCCAAGTACTAGGATTACAAGCGTGTGCCACCATGCCCAGCTAAATCCTATTTTTAAAAAGCCAACCAATTCTTCAAAACAAAAGCACCAAGTATCTTATGCATGGAAATAAAATTCACAACCATTTTACTGGTTTAAAAACAATGTAGATAAGGTTGCAAGTAAATCTTCACACAAGTAAGCATCCTGCTCTAGCTAGAGCTGTTTCAACTAAGGATACTACACTAGCCAAGTGTCTGGAACACATAAAGTCTGGCTAACTAATGTAGAAATATCATTTACTAGGGTATCTGATAACTCAGAGAATTGATGGAAGGCTAGATCAACATTCAGAAAAAGCGTGGAACCAAGGAAGCAAGGCAGCCTGGAACTATAGCCAAGAACCTCCCACGGAAGCAGCTTAGTTGGGGGTGTTTCTGCTGCCAACACCAGACTTTGGATGCCTAGAAGCTACTGCTGGTGACAAAATGGTTTGTAAATTGTCTCAGGTTATCTGCATCAGTGGCGCTAACACTCCAAGTCCCAAGTGTGAGCATCTGATGAACCCAATAAAAAACCAAGCCAGAACAAATGAACAAACACACACAAATGTCCCCATAACAAGTATATGCTAACCTGTTTTCTCTATTGCAAAAATATTTATAATTTAAACAAAAAAGGACTCTCCTTGAGACATCAATTAAGAAAATTCAGAAGCTATTTTGTCCCAGTTCTATTTCTAAGCTGGTTTCATAGTAGGAGGGGAGAATATTTTGTGAGTGCCCACTATAAACCAGACAATACCAAAGCTAGCTTTTTCCAAAACTTTTTCTGCACTATATTTGGGAAACGTTACAAACAGAATTCCCCTTTCTCTAGGACAGTCACATGGCTGACTGCCATTATTAATAGTTCCAAGAAATCTTGAGTTAAAGAAGCTTATTGGGGACAGAACATGTTTTCAAATGGAATCTACTGAAAGTCTACCAATTTAAGTATTCCAAAGAATACATTTTGAGACATGCTGTCCATGGTCTTCATATAAGGTTATTTCATACAATCCTCACCACTCAAGCCAAGTTTTGTCTCTAGTGACAGATAGAAAACTGAGATCAGAAAAAAAAAATATCTTGTTTGGTTATTAAATGTTGGAACCAAGACAATAAATGCTTGCAGATTAGAATATAAATCTGTGACAGATTTTTCTACACTGTTCAATCCTATTGTTTATAATAATTTTAAAACCCCAAGAGAAAAGGCTGGGGTGCAAGGTAAGAAGATAAGATCTTACTATTGAAGGGGACAGTACTAGTGGAATGAGTTCTACTTCTTAGACGTTAAAGAGAGAAAAACACCATTACAGCCGGGCGTGGTGGAACACACTTGTAATCCCAGCATTTGGGAGGCTGAGACCGGAGGATCACAGGTTCTCGGCCAGCCTCAGCTACCTAGTGAGGCCCTCTGCAACTTAGTGAGACCCTGTTTCAAAATAAAGAATAAAAAATAGGACGGGGGCTGTAGCTCGTCCCTGGGTTCCATTCCCAGTACCACAAAAAAAAAAAACCAATAAAAAAAAAAAAAAACACCATTACATAAAAAAACCTTTAAAAAGAAATTAGTTTTAAACAAATCCCTGGCAATGGCCTGATGCCTTTGCTGGGTCAGAACCAGAATCCTGAGCATGAAGCAATCTCTATGTGTAACAAACATTTCTTCCTAAACTTGCTAGGAAGCAGCAAACTTTAAGGAAATGAAGTACTAAAATCACCATCCATAATTATTACCATTACTTATATTTAATTAACCATTTAATTTTTTACTTCCCCATTCCCTAAACCTCCCCTTACCTTTGAGATCTGAATCTTGATTTTTGCAGTTTACATCAAGAACAAATGTGTAGTGTACAACTAAAATATACCAACGGAAGTCACTCTAAAAGGTGACCTCAGCCGGACATGGTGGCGCGAGCTTGTAATCCCAGCATTTGGGAGGCTGAGACAGTAGGATCTCGGTTCGCGGCCAGCCTCAGCTACCTAGTAAGGCCCTCTGCAACTTAGTGAGACCCTATTCCAAAATAAAGAATACAAAATAGGGCTGGGGATATAGCTCGGAGGTAGAATGCCCAAGTTCAATGCCCAGTACCGCAAAAAAATAAAAAATAAAAATAAAAAGTGACCTCATTCTGCAGTAATCACCTCCAGTTGACAAAATTTAGAAATAATGACTTTCAGTATCGCATCAACTTAAAGGCAGAGGGCACCTGTATTTCCCAAATCTGACTCAACAGTACTTGGGTATAGTGATACACTAACCACTCAAAATGTGGTCCAAGAATCAGTGGCACTGACATCACGCCTGGGATTTATTTACTTATTTATTTATTTTTGGTACTGGGGATTGAACCCAGGGACATTCTACCTCCAAGCTATACCCTTAGTCCTATTTTTTTATTCTTTATTTTGAAACAGGGTCTCACTAATAAGTTGCAGAGAGCCTCACTAAGAAGCTGAGATGGGCCGTGAACCTGGATCCTCTTGTCTCTGCCTCCTAAGTACTGGGATTACAAGCATGCGCCATCACGCCTGGGAGTTATTAGAAAACTGCAGGATGTAAGCACTGCTCAGACCCGAGGAATCACAATCTGCATTTTAACAAGATCCTTAGGAGATTAATTTATCAGAGTTTGAGAAGCATAAGATCAGGATACAAGCTCAGAAGCAGTAAAACTGGGATAGAATCCCTGCTAAAATCACTCACTTTATTACCATCCACCTCTGTGTGCTTGTTTCTTCAACTTTAACAGGGATAAGTAATCTTACCAAGTCCACAATCACTTTCATCCAATCCACTTTTCAGAAAGAAAAAGTAATCTTTTAAAAACATAAACCAAGAGTTGGGCGTGGTGGCGCATGCTTGTAATCCCAACATTTGGGAGGCTGAGATTGGAGGATCTGGGTTCGCAGCCGCCTCTGTTGCTTAGGGAGGCCCTCCGCAACTTAGTGAGACTCTGTTTCAAAATAAAGAATAAAAAAATAGGGCTGGGGCTGTAGTCCAGAGGTAGAATGCCCCCAGGTTCCATCCCCAGTACTGCAAAAAAAAAAAAAAAAAAAAAAAAAACATATACCAAATCATGTTACTTCCCTGATTAAAACCTTTCAAACTCTAACCATGACCCAAAGAGGCCTTGGTATGATTTGGCCTCCAGAACTCTCTCCAATCTCTTCTCTCTGTATAACCACATTAATTTTTCTATTTAGTTAGAACAATTTTGTGTGGGGGATAGGGGTGCTGGGATCTAACCCCAGCAGTGTTCTACCTCTGAGTTAGACTCCTAATCCTATTTTATTTTTTTATATTGAAATAGGGTATCGCTGCTGGGCGTGGTGGCGCTTGCTTGTAATCTCAGTACTTGGGAGGCTGAGACAGGAGGATTGCAGGTTCTTGGCCAGCCTCAACTACTTAGTGAGCCCTCTGCAACTTATACTGAGACCCTGTTTCAAAATAAAAGAATAAAATAGGGTTAGAGGTGTAGCTTGGAAGTAGAATGCCCCTGGGTTCCATTTCCAGTATAAAACACACACACACACACACACACACACACACACGAAAACAATTGGGTATCACTAAGTTGCAGAGGGCCTCAACTAAGTTGCTGGGGCTGGCCACAAATCTCCAATCCCCCTGGTCTTAACCTCTCAAGTACTGGGATTTCAGGCATGCCCCACCACGCCCAGCTTGTAACACTCAACTTTCTGACCTCTAGTCTGTAGGTGTTTCCAATGGGCTGTTTCTACACCCCATCACCAAATTGTTTCATTTAAGGAACTGACATTAAATATCCAGAGAGGCTTTCTATGACAAACCTATGCTGATCCCATTCTTTTTCTTTTTCTTTTTGCGGTACTGGGGATTGAACTCAGGGGCATTCTACCCCCAAGGTATACCCCCAGCCCTATTTTTTATTCTTTATCTTGAAACAGGGTCTCACTAAGTTGCGGAGCGCCTCACTAGGTAGCTGAGGCTGGCCGCGAACCTGGATCCTCTCTGGTCTCAGCCTCCCAAATGCTGGGATTACAAGCATGTGCCACCACGCCCAGCTGGATCCCATTCTTATTTTTCTATTACAGTTCATTAATTTGTTCCTTCTTAAAAATTTTTTGTATTTATTTATTTTGCAGTATTAGGGATTAAACCCAGGGGCATTCGACCTTCGAGCTACACCCCCAGTCCTATTTTTTGTTCTTTATTTTGAAACAGGGTCTCACTAAGTTGCAGAGGGACTAAGTAGCTGAGGCTGGCCATGAACCTAGATCCTCCTGTCTCAGCCTCCCAAGTACTGGGATTATAAGCGTGCACCACCATGCCTGGCTTATTTATTTACTTTTACTGTTATTATTATTATTATTTATTTTGCTGTGGTACTGGCAATTGAACCCAGGGCTATGTGCATGCTACTCAAATGCTCTACCACTGAGCTACATCTCCAGCCCTTCCTCATTTCTTTCATAACAAGAATCGAGTACAGCCGGGTGTGGTGGCGCACGCTTGTAATCCCAGCATTCGGGAGGCTGAGACCAGAGGATCCCGGTTCGCGGCCAGCCTCAGCTACCTAATGAGGCACTCCGCAACTTAGTGAGACTCGGTTTCAAAATAAAGAATAAAAAATAGGGCTGGGGGTATAGCTCGGAGGTAGAATGCCCCCGAGTTCCATTCCCAGTACCGCAAAAAAAAAAAAAAAGAATCGAGTACAATTACTGGTTTGATCTGCTACAGTGTTCATGTTCCACATGATAGGAATGCAAATATTTGTAGAATGGAGTTCAGGAAAAAAGTATGCACTGAAAATAAAGGTGGTTGTCAGCATATGACAGCACTTGAAACCATGGGTCTAGAGATGGCTGCTTACAGAGAAGAAAAAAGACCAGAACTAGTTATCACTATTGTAGCACTGAAAGGTAAGGCAAAGAAGTTGAATCCAGCAATGGAGATGCTGGCGAGGTAAGTGCAAAACTAATTAATCATGGGTTGGTCATTAAATACAGTAGATGGGGAAAATGACTTAATGCATTAAATGCCAAAATGAGATTATCTTTACAGAGAAATGCCTGCTAGAATTGGACATAACTTGACAAGCAATAGTATTAATGGTGTGGTGGGAATGGAAGCCAGGCTGGAATGAGTCAGGGGATCAATGGGAAGAGAGGCAGCACAAATGCCAAGTATAGAAAACTCTTCTGAAAAGGTTGGCTGTAGTTAGGTATGGTGGCGCATGCCTTTAATCCCAGTACTTTCTACCTCTGAGCTACATCCCCAGCCCTATTTTTTATTCTTTATTTTGAAACAGGGTCTCACTAAGTTGTGGAGGGCCTCACTAAATAGCCAAGGCTGACCATGAACCTGCAATCCTCCTGTCTCAGCTTCCCAAGTACAGGGATTACAAGCATGCGCCACCATGCCCAGTTTATGTGGATTTTGAATACAACAAACTATCAGAATTAGGACAATCTTCTCCCTAATTTCTTAAATCTTGACTGGGTAACCCTTCCTATGTGCCTACATAGTACCCTGTACCTATCACTTTCCTGACTATTAATGAGAAAATGTCTGCCACAGGGTGGAGAAGTTGAAAAAAACCTAAAGGCAAAAAATTTATTATATTATCAGTAGTTGCCTCTAGGTGGCAGAATGACACATAGTTTTGCCCCTGGGTTCAATTCCCAGTACCACCAAAAAAAAAAAAAAAAAAAAAAAAGTCTAAAAACAGTATCACCTATACAAATGCTGCCTGTTCTTGGAGTACTCTTTCCACACTTTCTTTTCTAGGGGTTGGGGAATAATGGAGATTGGACCCAGGGGCATTCTACCTCTAAACTACACTTCCAGCCATTTTTATTTTGTTTTGAAACAAGGTCTCACTAGATTAGAGGGCCTCGCTAAGTTGCTGAGGCTGGTGTCGAACCTGCAATTCTCCTGTCAGCCTATCAAATACTAGGATTACAGCCCTGAACCACCACACCCAGATTTCCCACACCTTCTGCCACTGGGAGATTAGCACATAGGAAGCATTCAATTTTTACTGATATGATCAATTATTGGTATGTAAAAGGTACTGCACATGTGTGTGGGAGTAGGGATGGATCAAAATCAGTCTAAAATTCTCGCTGAAATAGAAAAATATGATAGCAGTTTTCAAACAATAAATGACTAGAGAACACCAAACTCTAACATCCCACAAAGCAAAATACTTGATTTAATTTGCCTCTTGCAGTCTCTGAAAGTAAATTCAAGTGGGAGTTTTCCTGACCATCTACCATGTCAGGAAGAAGCAAGATGAATCTTGAATCTCAGCCTGCAATTCACTGATTACAGAGACAAGGGTATATATCACTCATTAACTGATTGTCAAACATTTCAATGCAGTCTGGTTTCCAATTATCTATATTAATATCCAGCTAACCAAAAATCTGAGAACCATTTATGATCATAGTAACAGGTAACATTTACTCTATATCTGTCATACATTATCTCTAATCCTTATAAGAACTTGGAGATGAAGATTGTGCCAAGTTTACTGAGATGAAGACTGACCACAAACCCAGTAAATGAGAAAAACCTGGATATAAACCCAACTGTCCAACAACTCTACAGTGCTGTTTATTTACGAGCCTATAGTACATCCCTTCTCCTAAAGATGTCTCCCTATCCTCAACTACACAAAACATGACTCTCGTGACTCATTAGGAACTGATAGTAATATGTAATAATAAAGCTACAGTAGAATCACCTTTTCTCACCTAAGACAAGTCTGGAAATTATCTGCAGAAATACCTTGGCAAAGTCATTTGAAATCAGATAAAGTGTATGCTTGCTCTGGATGTTTCAAAATCTGCACTGCAGTATGCTCATGCAAAGAGGAACCTGAAAACTCCAACACTGACTTTGGAGTGAGAATGGTAACTGAGAACACATCCACAAACACATCCTCTACAGTCCTGGGAAGCTGCAGATTATCCTTCTACTCCCAATTACTAAGGAAAATTGGCATCAGAAGAACTAGGCAACACAATAGGGCTAACCAAAATTAGAGATTATCAGCTTGCTATGGAACCTGGGGGCATTCTACATCCGAGCTACAACCCCAGCCCTATTTTTTATTCTTTATTTTTAAACAGGGTCTCACTAAGTTGTGGAGTGCCTCACTAAGTAGCTGAGGCTGGCCGTGAACCCGGATCCTCCGGTCTCAGCCTCCCAAATGCTAGGATTACAAGCGTGCACCACCACACCCGGCTAGAAATCAGCTTTTGAAAGAATACTCTCTATTCAAATTTCAAGAAAGCGGGTCCCTATCTAACAGGTGAATTTGAGTTCAATGAGTTCATGAAAACATTGTTATCTGTCAGAAGCCAAGTTACTTAAAAATTAGCTTAAATAATTTACTTCACCTGAAACTTATTTTGAAAACTAAAAAAGGCTGGGTGTGGTAGTACACACCTGTAATCCCTGTATTTGGGAGGCTGAGACAGGAGAATCAGAGGTTTGAGGACAGCCTCAGCAAGTAGTGAGCCTCGAATCAACCTAGCAAGACTGTTTCCAAATAAGAAAATCGGGCTGAGGGTAGAGCTCAAAGGTAGAATGCCTCTGGGTTCAATCCTCAGTAACCCCCCTCCCCTGACACACACACAAAACTAAAAATGCCTGGTCATACAAATGTCTAGAATGCCTCTGGGTTCAATCCTCAGTAACCCCCCTCCCCTGACACACACACAAAACTAAAAATGCCTGGTCATACAAATGTCTAGCTTGGATTTGAGGTGGGGGCTATTTTATTTTTTCCAGATGAATAGGTAATTTGACTGCACAAGTCAACCCTGAGAGTCACTGTATTAGATTAATTATGTTTTGCAAACTTGTTTCTGGCTTAGGAATTTGCTTCAAAACAACTAAGGGAGGGAATAGGGTATGAATAATTGCTGTTAACTGTTGTAGCTGGATGACAGGTATATGGGGATTCATTATCCTATTTTTCTATGTATGCTTGGAAATCTGTACATTTGAGATATTTTAAATTAAGACTTTTTCCTGTAAGATATCTCCATTCCAGCCTCCACATTGTTGCAGAGCAATTTAAAAAACTAGCATTTTACCCAATCAAGTACTAATACCTCATCTAAACTAGCACAGGAGACCTCTAGGACTTACCTCTGTTTACCTCTTACATTACATAATATTCCCCTGGGCTCCTCTCATACTTTAACTATGTCAAGCTTTTTACAGTCTCCCTCATACTCTATACTTCTGATATCTTGACTTGTTGCCCTCGGACAAAATGACTGCTCCCTGCACATCCCCTAAAGTTAATATTAAAAGTCACCTACTCAGCTAGGTATAGTGGCACACACCTATAATCCCAGGGCTGCAAGTTCCAGCCCAGCCTCAGCAAGTATTAGATTTGCAGCAACTTGCATCATCAACATAGCGAGACCCTGTTTCAAAATAAATAAATAATTAAATAAATAAACAGCGCTCTAGCGATAGTGTACCTCAGAGGTAGAATGCCCCTGCCCTGGGTTCAATCCCCAGTACCCAAAAAGTAAATAAATAAATAATCACCTCCTCTGTGGGGCCTTTAGAGATCTCTCCCCCAGAATATAAGTGGCCCCCTCATTTGTGCATCCATGGTATCCTGCATATTCTCAAACAACACAGCTCTTTACCTGAGTCTTCCTACTAAACAGAGTTTAGTAGTGGAACTCTATCATATTTGTCTTCATACTCCTGTCATCAGCACTGGAATTATCACTTAATAGACTAATAAATGACTACCCAGTAAATGTTTAACAAAGCTAAAAATCCAAGTCACATTAAACTCAGTGAAATTTTCAAGTGTGGAAACCAGTTTAGAAAATTCATTTAAACTTCATCTTTCCACTCAACAGATAGTTGTGAAAATACTACGTGCAGGGCATTGAGAAGGGTGCTATGAGATATCATGATGTACAAATGTATACAATTTTTAAGAATTTAGAAAGGTATATTAGAGGCAGCAGTTATACAAAAGCAACAAAATCAGTATGCAGGCCAGGGGTGGCGGCGCCCAACTGTAATCTTGGTACTTGGGAGGCTGAGACAGGAGGATCACAGGTTCAAGGAGAGCATCAGCAAGTAGTGAGACTCTCAGCAACCTAGTGAGACTATTTCCAAATAAAAAAATCGGGCTGGGGGTGTAGCTCAAAAGTAGAATGCCTCTGGGTTCAATCCCCAGTACCAACAAAAAAATAAAATAAAATAAAATAGGGCTGGGGGTGTAGCTCAAAAGTAGAATGCCTCTTGCTTCAATCCCCAGTACAATAAATAAATAAATAAGTAAGTAAGTAAGTAAGGCTGGAGGGTAAAACTGGGAGGTAAAATGACCTTGGGTTCAATCCCCAATACCTAGATAGATAGACAGACAGACAGACAAATAAAGTATGGTTCAGCAGGGCTTGATGGTGCACACTTGCAATCCCACTACTTGGGAAGCTGAGACAGGAGGATTGTAGGTTCAAGGCCAGCCTCAGCAATTTGTGAGGCCCTCTACAACTTAATGAGACTGTGTTTCAAAATAAAGAATAAAATAGGCTAGGAGTATAGCTCAGTGTGTGGTACTGGGTTCAATCCTCAGTACCACAAAAGAAAAAGTACACACCTTGTATCAAAACAGCTGAACTGAAGCCAGGCATGGTGGCACAGGCCTGAATCCCAATACTTGGGAGGCTGGCATGGGAGGATTGCAGGTCCAAGGCCAGCCTCAGCAACCTAGCAAAATCCTGTTTCAAAATAAAAAATAAAATAGGGCTGGCAGTAGAGCTCAGAGGTAGAATGCCCTGGGTTCAATTCCTTGTACCACAAAAAGGAAAAACAAAAAAACAGGTGAACTGAGTATATTTCTAAATAAAGCTAGGTTTTACATGCCTTAATGCACTGACAAGTTTTACCTATATGAAAAGAAAAGTAGCACCTTCAGTTATGTATTTATTTGCATCCATACATGTGGATTTTTTTTTAAATTAAAGGTAGAGACTGAAGAACACAAGACACAGGAAAAGATGGCATAATGGAAAGGCCTGGGATTAGAGACTTGGGCTTAAATGTGATCTTAGACAAGATACTATACCTGAGTTACTTCTATAAAATAAAAACCACTCTATTTCATAGGACTGTGCCCGGCAAAGAGTATGCCATATTTTTACTTGTCCTACTTCTTTAGTTTCTAATTAATCTAAGGGCAGTAGTGTTTTGCTCAATGTTCTAGGTAGACAAAAATATGTACGAATCTGGTCAGAAGGAAAAAGGAGCTTGTCTTTTCAACCTTTCTACACATTATCACATATGAAGAACATACAGTATACGTTAATCTCCAGACTGTTAGTCTTAAGTGCTCATATTAACCAAAAAGTTAAACTATGAAAACAATGAGATTGGGAGGCTCAAGACTCATTCTCAAATCACAGTCCCTCGAAGGGTAAAATGTGCACGCCATGTGACTTAATCAAAGACTTTAATTGGATCAACTATTTGGGGCTGGTTCAAGTAAATTTGGAAGGATCAGAGACAAAAGATTCTTTGAAATTGTTTAAAAGAGCAAGCTATTCATAGCACTCATCAATGTGGCAACAGAATCGTTTCTGTTTGAGCAAAATAATTCCAACCTCACAGGTTTGTTATAAGGATCAAATAAGTTCACTGATGAGAAAGTTGTAAAACAGCTTTTAAATCCAAAGATACATCTTAATATATAGTTTAGACAAAACTGTCTCTGTTAGTAAATTCAACAGCACCACCACACACAGCCTGGCACATAGTTATTCAAATGTTTTTGAATAAACTAAGCAATGTGACCAGTTTGCTGCTTTAAAACATTTCTATCAATTACGTGAAAAGTGTTTGAGGTGTAAAAAAGTACTCTAGTTCTCAGCCACCACTGGTTTTGTGCCTTCAGAACAATTTGGGTCTGGAGCAAGTGGAAATACAGTAACTAAGTTCCCTTAAAGCACTACTATAATATTTTGCATTCAGTCCAAGAAAAATATTAAATGTTAAGTATTAAACATGAACTTTTTTTTTTTTTTGCAGTACTGGGGATTGAACTCAGGGGCATTCTACCTCCGAGCTATACGCCCAGCCCTATTTTTTATTCTTTATTTTTGAAACAGGGTCTCACTAAGTTGCAGAATGCCTCACTAGGTAGCTGAGGCTGGCCACGAACCCGGATCCTCCGGTCTCAGCCTCCCAAATGCTGGGATTACAAGCGTGCGCCACCACGCCAGGCTAAACATGAACAATTTGAATTATTTAAAAAAATTAAGACACTAAAGATAACAAAGCCAGTTTTCTAACTGGCAAAATCCCAAAGTAAAAGAAAAAAAACTTACATTTTTCCAAACAATTTGCTTTTTCTCCCTTTTCTTTCTTTTCTGGTAGCACCTGAGAGTGAACCCAGGGACATTCTACCACTAAGCTACATTGCTGAGGCTGTCCTTAAACATGCGATTCTTCTGTCTCAGACCTCCAAGTACTGGGTTACAGGTGTGCACCACCACACCCAGCTCTAAATAATTCACTTTTTAAGTGCAACACACACACACACAATTATTTTTTTGGTGGTACTAAGGACTGAACCCAAGGGCATTCTATCTCCAATCTACACCCTCAGCCATTTTTTGTTTTGAAACAGGGTCTCACAGGCATACAGCACCATGCACGGCTTAGCACAATGTATTTTTGAAGATCAAATAATCTTTCCCAGAATGGAAAGTAGGAGCTATTTGGACAAAGGTAAAAGTACATGATCAGGAGTGGTGGCACACATCTGCAATCCCAGTACTTGGGAAGCTGAGATAGGAGGATCACAGGTTCAAGGCCAGCCTCAGAAACATAGTGAGACTCTAAACAACATAGGGAGGCTCAATAAAATGTGGCTCAGAGGTAGAAAGCCCCGGGGTTCAATCCCCAGTACAAAATTAAATAAAAGTACACACCTAGTGCCCAAGAGTACTTAAGCATAAAAAACCAAATTCTAGCCAGGCACGGTGGCATATGCTTGTAATCCCAGTACTTGGTAGGCTGAGATGGGAGGATTGCAGGTTTGCAGCCAGTCTCAGCTACTTAGTGAGGCCCTCAGCAACTTAGTAAGACCCTGTTTCAAAATAAAGAATAAAAAATAGGGCTGAGGTACACAGTACCACCAAAAAAAAAAAAAAAGCCAAAGTCTAAAAGTATTAGAATATAGGGAAATATTCTTGTAATCTTAGTATAGAGAAAAGGCCTCCCAAGAAAAACAGAGAAACCACGAAACAAAATATTTGATTACATAAAAATTCAAACTCATAAACATAAAAAATATCTGCAACAGAAAAAAGTGTTTCCAATATATAAAGGATTCCCAAAATTCAGAAAAAAATAATTCAACAAAGAACCAAGTAAAGCAGCATGAATTTGCAATCTGCAGATATAAATTATTTGCTCATTCTCACTAGAAGTCAGAAAAATTTTAATCCAAGCTAGGAGGTGATATTTTCACTTATTAGACTGGTTAAAAAGAAGATAAAAAATACTTCATAGTAAGCCGGGCGTGGTGGCGCACGCTTGTAATCCCAGCATTTGGGAGGCTGAGACCAGAGGATCCGGGTTCGAGGCCAGCCTCAGCTACCTAGTGAGGCACTCCGCAACTTAGTGAGACCTGGTTTCAAATAGGGCTGGGGGTATAGCTTGGAGGTAGAATGCCCGAGTTCAATCCCCAGTGCCAAAAAAACAAAACAAAACAAAAAAAACCTCATAGTGGCAGGTTGAGAGAAAAAGAGCACTCACAAATACTGCTAACGTTACTGACAATAGCCTTTTGGAGGGTCATTTTGATATTGTGTGAATTCTGGTAAAAAATTTAAATTGATACCATCCTCTGACCTAGCAACAACCCTATTTGCATGACTCAACAGGGAATGATTAAAGTATAGTAGATTCATACTTTGGAGTGCAATGCAGCCATTAAAAGGAATGGAGTAAAGCCATATGTTCTAGTATATAAATATATGCACAGTACAATGGATATGCACAGTATAGATACTAAAGATATAAAATGACATATACAAATTGTTAATAAAGATAGTTCTGCATCTTGCTATAAATAAAAGCAGACTGCCATTTTGGGGAAGGACTAATTCTTAGACAAACTATTTTGATTTTTTTTTACAATAGCAAACCAGGTGTAGTGGCACAACCCTATAATCTCCATACTCAGGAGGAGATAGGAAAATCACGGGTTTCGAGGACAGCCTCAGCAACTTCGTGAAAGAACCCCCACCCCCACCCCCACCCCCAGCAAATCAGCAAGCCCCTGTTTCAAAATAAAAAGGGCTGGGGATAGCAGGCATGGTGGTGTATCCCTGTAATTCCAGTAGTTAACAGCCTGAAACATGAGGATCACAGGTACAAGGTCAGTATCAGCTACTTAATGAAACATTGTTTCAAATTAAAATGTAAGGGGGGGGGCATGGTGGCACATGCCTATAATCCTAGTACTTAGGAGGTTGAAACAGGAGGATTGCAGTTTCCAAGCCAGCCTCAGCAACATGGTGAGACTCTCAACAACCTAGCAAAAGACTCTGTTTCAAAAACAAAAAATAAACCGAGGTGGTGGTGCACACTTGTAATCCCAGTACTTGGGAAGCTGAGACAGGAGGATCTCCGGTTCAAAGCCAGCCTCAGCTATTTAGTGAGGCCCTCTGCAACTTAGTGAGATCCTGTTTTAAAATAAAGAATAAAAAATAGAGCTGGAGGTGTAGCTCAGAAGTAGAATGCCCCTGGGTTCCATCCCCAGTTCCACAAAACAAAACAAAACAAATAAAATAGGACTGGGGGAGTTGCTGGGAGGTAGAATGCCCCTGGGTTCAAACGCAGCACCAGAATAATTTTTAGAAAAAAAACCAAACATATTACTTTTATAATTTTTATTTTTATTTTTGGGCTTTTTTGTTGTTGGTTTTTTTTTTTTTTTTTTTGCGGTACTGGGGACTAAACCCAAACACATTCTACCTATGAGCTACACCTCCAGCCCTATTTTTTATTCTTATTTTGAAGCAGGATCTCACTAAGTTGAGGAGGGCCTCACTAAGTAGCTGAGGCTGGCTGTGAACCTGCGATCCTCCCGTCTCAGCCTCCCAAATACTGGGATTACATACAAGTGTGCACCACCATGTCCGGCTTTACTTTTATAATTTTTTTTTCCTTTTTTTTTTTGCGGTGCTGGGGATGGAACCCAAGGGCATTCTACCTCCAAGCTACAGCCCCAGCCCTATTTTTTATTCTTTATTTTGAAACAGGGTCTCACTAAGTTGTGGAGTGCCTCACTAAGCAGCTGAGGCTGGCCGCGAACCCGGATCCTCCAGTCTCAGCCTCCCAAATGCTGGGATTACAAGTGTGCGCCACCACGCCCGGCACTTTTATAATTTTAAAACAGTTGAAAAGGAAAGGAAAAATATGGACTTAAAAAATACCACTGTTTTTGGTGGTGCTGGGGATCAAACAACTCAGTGGCTGGTGCATGCTGTGCCAAGCACTCTTCCACTGAGTTACATCTCCAATCCAGAAACTACCACTTAAATTTCAAAGTATTTTTCTGGAGCTGGGCTTCAAACCCAGGGGCACTTTACCATGGAGCCACATCCCCAGACCTCTTATTTGAGTACAGGGTCTCATTTTATCTCTTATGTGGGTACAGGATCCCAACATGGCCTCCCAACAAGATCTTCCTGCCTCTGCCTCCCAAATCCCTAGGATTAAAGGCACAAACCACCACACCCAATGAACAAGGTGAACAGTTTATTATTTTTGCGGTATTGGGGATTGAACCCAGGGGCATTCTACCTCCGAGCTGCACCCCCAGCCCTATTTTCTTTTTATTATTTTTGAAACAGGGTCTCGCTAGGTTGATGGAGAGTCTCACTACTTGCTGAGGCTGTCCTTGAACCTGTGATCCTCCTGTCTCAGCCTCCCAAGTACTGAGATTACAAGAGTGTGCCATCACTCCTGGCCCAGATGAAAAGTTTTATAAGTAGAAAACTAAGTGCCTATTGGTTTATGACATCCATATACATCTATGAAAATATAGAACCAAGTTAAATTGTCCTAAGAGCTCCAAATTGACCTCGGTTGGAAAGAGCGAGCCACAAATAAAGAGAAAAAAGAAACTAAGCTTTATTTGGACTTTGGTCTTTCTTATCTAATTTTAATTTTCCATTAAATTTTCCCTATTTTTCAGGCAGTGTTCTTATAAGAATAGGATTCACTCTGTCGGCAGTTTTACGAATAACACCTAATGGCACATTTAGAAACAGAGAAGTTCTACTTTAAGGAAAGACATAGCACAGTGGGGAACATACTAGACTAGGTAACCTAGGGCTGATGCCCAACTCCACCACTAAATGTTAAGCAAGGGCACCTTGGGCAAGTCATAACCCCTAAATCTGGACCTACAAAATGAAGAGTTTGACTTCAATAGCAAATATAGAGTCTCTTCCAGCTCTTCGGTTGGACATGGTACAGCCATGTGTCACTTAACAATGAAGATATGGTATGAGAAATGTCATTAGTATTTTGTTGTGCAAACATCTTAGAGTATATTGACACAAACTAGGATGGCTACAATGTTACTAGGCAATGTAATATTATGTGATTACTGTCATACATCCAGTCTATCATTTCTGAAACAATCCTATGAAAGTGCATGATTGTAATTTGTTTTCTGTAGGTAGACATCTGAATTCACCCATGAAGGCATTCTGCTTTTATAATTTTTCTTTGTACTGGAGGCTGGATCTGGGGGCATTCTACCTTGAAGCTATACACCCAGACGTTTTTATTTTGCAACAGATCTTCACTAAGTTGTTGAGGCTGGCCTCGAACCTGTATTCCTCTTGTCTCAAGCCTCTGCTTTTATTTTTTAAAAGTAAAAAAAAAATAAATAAATAAATAAAGTGCTCAATGTTGTTTTAAAGTAATGTCTGACGCCGGGCGTGGTGGCGCACGCTTGTAATCCCAGCATTCGGGAGGCTGAGACCAGAGGATCCGGGTTCGCGGCCAGCCTCAGCTACCTAGTGAGGCACTCCGCAACTTAAGTGAGACTCGGTTTCAAAATAAAGAATAAAAAATAGGGCTGGGGGTGTAGCTCGGAGGTAGAATGCCCCTGAGTTCAATCCCCATTACCGCAAAAAAAAATAAAAATAAAAAAATAAAGTAATGTCTGCATTTCTCCAGACTATTCGTGTGTGTACGGTGAAGTTTGAATCCAGAGCCTCATGTGTACTAGGCAAGCGTTCTACCACTTAGCGACACTCTCAGCCCTGGCTATTCTTTTTTTTTTAAATTACTGGGGGTCGAATACAGGGGCATTCTGAGTACACCCCGAGCCCTATTTTTATTCTTTATTTTGAAACAAAGTCTAAGTTGTGGAAGACCTCACTAAGTTTCTGAGGTTGGCTGCAAACCTATGATCCTCCTGTCTCAGTCTCCCAAGTACCGGGATTACACGCATGCGCCACCATGCCCAGCTCTGACTATTCCTTTTTAGCGGTGCCAAGATATTTAAGAAAATTTGAGTAGCAGGAACTTAGACTCTGAATGAAGAGACTGCAAAGCACTCCAGGCTGGAGGAGTCAAGCTAGCCACAATGATATATGGTATCAGATACAGGAGATGCTAGGCCTGGTGGCACATACCTCTAATCCAAGGACGTGGGATGAGACTAGAAGATTGCAGGTTCGAGGCCAGCTTCAGCAACTTAGCAAGGCACTGTTTCAAAATAATAATTCAAAGGGGATAGGGATGCAGTTCAGTGGTCAAGTTCCCCTGAGTTCAATCCCCAGTACCACACAAAAAAAAATATATAGGTGTGGAGAGGGCCATCTACATCACAACAATATTGGATATATCCAGTTTTATGCTCTTCTGCAATACTAATTTATCAAGGTTTTCCTTGAGGTACTATAATACTATAAATCATGAATCATATACTAAACATAACACAGTAGAAATTGTAGGATAGTCTTTCTAAAGGGCAATCTGCCAATAGAGATCAAAGCCTTAAATTTTTACATTCCAGTACTAGAAAATTCTTAAGGAAATAAGCATGAATGTGAGGAAGATCTATTAGAATGTTCCTATGATTTACTCATTGAACATTTACACTGAATGCCTACTATGTACCAGGAAGCATTATTTAAGATCATGAAAAACTGGAACTTAAAGATGTAAACACAACCAGGTGTGGTGGTGTACACCTATAATCACAATACTTGGGAGGCTGAGACAGAAGAATAAAAGGCCCAAGGCCAGCCTCAGAAACTTAGCAAGACACTGTTTCAAAATAAAATTAAAAAGGGTTGGGGATGTTGGTCAGAGGCAGAATGCCCCTAGGTCCAATCCCCAGTACCACACACATACCAAAAAAAAAAAAAAAAAAAAAAAAAAGGGGAGAGATTTGATCATACCTAGTTTAAATAAATTATGAATCATGTATATAACAGAATATAAGAATATAATAGCAAATTTAAAAATATCACATCCCAGCAGCTGGGCATGGTGGCGCACGCTTGTAATCCCAGCATTTGGGAGGCTGAGACTGGAGGATCTGGGTTCACAGCCAGCCTCAGCTACTTAGTGAGGCCCTCCGCAACTTATTGAGACCCTGTTTCAAAATAAAGAATTAAAAAATAGGGCTGGGGCTGTAGCTCGGAGGTAGAATGCCCCTGAGTTCAATCCCCAGCACCAAAAATAAATTTAAAAAAAAAATACAAGCCGGGCGTGGTGGCGCACGCTTGTAATCCCAGCATTCGGGAGGCTGAGACCGGAGGATCCGGGTTCGCGGCCAGCCTCAGCTACCTAGTGAGGCATTCTGCAACTTAGTGAGACTTGGTTTCAAAATAAAGAATAAAAACTAGGGCTGGGGGTATAGCTCGGGGGTAGAATGCCCCTGAGTTCAATCCCCAGTACCGCAAAAAAAAAAAAAAAAAAAAAAAAATACAGAGTCAGGCGTGGTGGTGCACGCTTGTAATCCCAGTACTTGGGGGGGCTGAAACAGGAGGATCTCAGATTTCCAGCCAGGCTCAGCTACTTAGGTGAGACCCTCCTCAACTTAGTGAGACCCTGTTTCAAAACAAAGAATATAGCTGGGTGTAGTGGTGCACGCTTGTAATCCCAGTACTTAGGAGGCTAAGACAGGAGGATCACAGATTCGTGGCCAGCTTCAGCTACTTAGTGAGACACTATTTAAAATAGAGAAATAGGGCTGGGAGTGTTGCCAGGAGGTAGAATGCTCCTGGGTTCAACCCCCAGTACTGCTAAATAAATAAATAAAATAATATAAGTAAGAACCGGGTATGGTGACACATGCTTATAATCCCAGTATTTGGGAAGCTGAGACAGGAAGACCACAGGTTCAAGGACAGCCTCAGCAACTTAGCAAGATCCTCAATAACTTAGCAAGATTGTTTCCAAGTAAATAAAATGGGGCTGGAAGTGTAGTTCAGAGGTAGAATGCCCCTAGTTCAATCCTCAGTGCCAAAAATAAATAAATAAGGCTTGGGTATAGCACAGAGGTAGAATGCCCCTGGGTTCAATCTCCAATACTGTAAAAAATAAAAATATCACTTCTGGGCTGAGGGTGTAACTCAGTGGGAGACCTCATGTCTAGTAAAATGAGGCCGTGGATTCCATTCCCAGTAATGCAATATAAATAATTTTTAAGAATAAAAATAGATGAAAATACCATTTCTACACTGGGTTGGAGGAAATAGCTTAAAAAGATATTCTGAGAACGCAGAAGTCTGAATTTGGACTAGATATAATATTAAGGAAAATAGATTCCCTAGATGTGATAATGTTTCATAAATGTTCTTATGCTGAAGGATTTAAGGATGAAGTATCATCCTTACTTCATATGATTCAGAAAAACCACACCTACAGTCAGCCAGCCCTTTATACCCTAGCATTAAGCATTCATTGGATTCAGCCAACCATGGATAGAAATTCTGTTTTTAAAAAAAATATCCTCACCAAGCATGTACAATTTTTTAATCAATATAACTATTTACATACTATCAGATACTGTAAGTAACTTATAAATGACAGGAGGGCATGTATAGGTTATATGCAAATACTATACCATAGGAGACTGGTGTATCCGTGAATTATAGTATCCTGGGTAGTTATGTGTCCTAGAACCAGTCCCTCTCATGTACAATGGGACACGTATACATATAAGTCTAATATGGCAAATTCTTAACAATTGCAAAATCTAGCTAGTGAATACAGATGCTCATGGTGCTACTTTTCAGCATTTTTATGTCTGAAATTTTTCAAAAGTTGGAAGGGAGGTAATGAATATATATATATTTTTTTTTGCAGTACTGGGGATTGAACTTAGGGGGCATTCTACCTCTGAGCTACACCCCCAGTCCTATTTGTTATTCTTTATTTTGATACAGGATCTCACTAAATTGTGGAGGGCTTAAGTAGCTGAGGCTGGCCACGAACCTATGATCCTCCTGTCTCAGCCTTCCAAGTACAGGGATTAAAGCGTGCGCCACCATGCCCGGCGAATTTTTTTGTTTTTGTTTTTGGTAGTAGTACTGGTACTGAGGATTGAATCCAGGGGCATTCTACCTTGGAGCTACGCACCCCCAGCCCTATTTTTTATTCTTTATTTTGAAACAGGGTCTCATTAAGTTGCAGAGGGCTTCACTAAGCAGCTGAGGCTGGCCGCAAACCTGGGATCCTCCTGACTTAGCCTCCCAAGTACTGGGATTACAAGCGTGCGCAACCACGCCTGGCTGAAAAATATTTTATTTATTTATTTATTTATTTATTTATTTATTTATTTATTTATTTATTTATTTATTTATTTTTGCGGTACTGGGGATTGAACTCAGAGGCATTCTACCTCCGAGCTATACCCCCAGCCCCATTTTTTTTTTATTCTTTATTTTGAAACCGAGTCTCACTAAGTTGCGGAGTGCCTCACTAGGTAACTGAGGCTGGCCTCAAACTCGGATCCTCCAGTCTCAGCCTCCCGAATGCTGGGATTACAAGTGTGCGCCACCATGCCCGGCTTGAAAAATATTTTTTTAAAAGAATATTTCTGCCAGGAGTGGTGGTGCACACCTCTAATCCCAATACTTGGGAGGCTGAGACAGGAGGATCACAGGTTTGAGGGTAGCCTCAGCCATTTAGGGAGACTCTCAGCAACCTAGTGATACCCCATATCAAAATAAAAAAAAATAATAAAAAGGGCTGGAGGTGTAGCTTGGAGGTAGAATGCCAATGAGTTCAATCCCCAGTACCACTCACACACACAAAAGAATAATTCTGACAAAAATTACCATGTTTCAGCTACACAAGAATAAAGAAAAACCAAAGGCCAGGTGTAGTAGCACATGGGGGTAATCTCAGTACTTTGGGAGGCTGAGACAGAAGGTTCTTAGGTTTGAGACCAGCCTCAGCAACTTAGCGAGACTCTCAGCAACCTAGGGAGACCCTGTTTCAAAACAAAAAATAAAAAGGACTGGGGTGTAGCTAGGAGGTAGAATGCCCCTGGGTCCAATTCTCAGTAGCCAAAAAAAAGGGAAAGAAAGAAATGCCCAATGTTAATAGCTTTATCTGAGTGGTGGGATTTGCAGGTTCAAGGCCAGTGACAGAAACATAAAGAGACTTTGTAAGACCGTGTTTCAAAATTTAAAAAAATAATAAAATGGGGCTGGGAATGTAGCTTACAGGTGGAATACCCCTGGGTTCAATCCTCAGTATCACATACACACACAAATGAGAACACACCAAATTGTTCAAGGTAACTTAATATTATAGAGGGACTTTGAGCCCTCCCAAATATGTACACATTTTCTAGATTATTTGAATTGATTCAGTGATAGATACTAGCATTACTTTCAATGTACTTTACTACAGGAGTAAATTAACAACCTTAAGGATAAATCTAGTTAAAAATAAATAAATGCGGCCGGGCGTGGTGGCGCACGCTTGTAATCCCAGCATTCGGGAGGCTGAGACCAGAGGATCCGGGTTCGCGGCCAGCCTCAGCTACCTAGTGAGGCCCTCCGCAACTTAGCTAGACCCGGTTTCAAAATAAAAGAATTAAAAATAGGCCTGGGGATGTAGCTCGGAGGTAGAACGCCCCTGAGTTCAATCCCCAGTACTGCAAATAAATAAATAAATACATAAATGCACTTGTCGGGCATGGTGGCACACACCTGTAATCCCAGTTCTTGGGAGGTTGAGGATCACAGGTTGGAGGCCAGCCTCAGGAAACTAGTTTAAAAAAATAAAGCTGAGCATGGTGGCGCACGCTTGTAATCCCAGAACTTGGGAGGCGGAGACGGGCCAGTCTCAGCTACTTAGTGAGGCCCTCGGAAACTTAGTGAGACCCTATTTCTAAATAAAGAATAAAAAATAGGACTAGGGGTGTAGCTCAGAGGTAAAATGCCCCTAGGTTCAATCTCCAGTACTGCAAAAACAAACAAACAAAAAATAAAAAGGGCTAGGTGGCCGGGCGTGGTGGCGCATGCTTGTAATCCCAGCATTTGGGCGGCTGAGACCGGAGGATCTGGGTTCGTGGCCAGCCTGAGCTACCTAGTGAGGCACTCCACAACTTAGTGAGTGCCCTGTTTCAAAATAAAGAATAAAAACTAGGGCTGGGGGTATAGCTCGGAGGTAGAATGCCCCTGAGTTCAATCCCTAGTTCAACCTAGTTCAACCACCAAAAAAAAAAAAAGGGCTAGGCGTGTAGCTCAGAGGCAGAACGACCCTCTGTTCCATCCCAGTACCATAAAAAAAAATGCACCTTGTGATGAAACGGTTGACACCATTGATTCATTTGTGATTAATTTAACTAATTTCACTTACATACCATTTTTTTAGTTCATGACATGCTTTTCATCTATCTTTATGTTTTATTTTGAAAGTGTCTCATTAAGTCATTGAGTTGCTGAGGCTGGCCTTGAAACTGTAATCCTCCCTTCTCAGCCTCCCAGGTACCAGAACTATAGGCATGCATCAGTGTGCCTGGCTCATATATCTTGTTAGGGTTAACTAACAAGCTCCTATATGATCCAGGTGTGGTGGCACACCTGTAATCCCAGCATTTGAGAGGGTGAGAGACAGGAGTAACAGGTTTGAGGGCCTCAGCAATTTAATGGGACCCTGTTTCAAAGTTTTTAAAAAAGGGGCAGGGGGAAGAGCTCAGAGGTAAAGTACCCCTGGATTTGATCCCTAGTACAAAAAAAAAATTGTATATGACATTCTCTGATATATGCCTGTAAATTGCTACAACATACTCTGTTTATTCCTTGCATTATTGTAGTGATCCTTGAGTGTAATTTATAAGTCTCCTCCCCTTGAAAACCACCCTATTCTCCATTCTTCACTCTGTATTCCCAGTATGTGGGAACAGTAAGTATTTCCTCAATAAATTTTTGTTAAATGAATATGGTATCATTGCCCTCATTTTAAGGATGAGGAAACTGGCTCAGTGATGAAGTAATTTGACCTAGGTAACATAGCTATTATGTATTTATCTAGACTAAATTATAATGCCCTTATCTTTGTCAACTACTCTATCATTTCAATATATTTAAACATATCATTGTACCTAAATGCTCACAACAACCTATAAAGTAGGCCTTTTGGTTATCATTTTGTAGTTAAGAATGGAAATTCTGTGATATACCCTAGGCCCACTCAAATCCTAATTTGTATGAAGTATAGCTGTCTCTTTGCATACTTGATCACTAGGTATAGGAGCCTATACAGGAAACAAACTTTTTTGTGTGCGGTACTAGAGATTGAAGCCGGGGGGTTCTACTACTGAGATACACTCCCAGTCCTTTACCATTTTTTTCTTTAAATTTTGAAACAGGGTCTCATTAAGTTATGAAAGCTGGCCTCAAACCTGTGATCCTCCTGTCTCAGCTTCCCAAGTACTGCGATTACAGGCATGTGCCACCAGAGGCCTGGTGGTAGCAAATATTTTTAGGGGAAGGAAGAGAAGAGGGAGAGGGAAGGGAGAAGGTGGAAAGAGGTGGTTAAAGCAACACAAGAGAGCCTGGAGACCAGGTATAAGTTCAAGTTCATCTGAAGACCACAAACTGGTATAGTATTAACTTCATGTGCCACTTTGAAATCTAATCTTAGCCCAAAGGTTTTTCTATATATTACCCTGTATTCATAGGAACAACTGCAGGCTTTCTCACATATCAACAGTCTCAAAGGCTGGGGAGGAACATAGATTTAAGAGAGCTTTAAAAAACAATAAACAGGCTATATCTATATCACGCATGGAAAAGGTTAAAAACTTTAAACACAATCTCATTTACTGAATTATGAGTTTCTCAAGGGCTGAGACCAAGTCTCATTCAACGTTAATTCCCTATAAGTACAAACACTCAGTAAAGCTTATTCAACTTAATGAAGACAGGTTAGATATGAGAGGGAAAAGGAAGATACAATATTAATTTTAAAACTAACCATGATTTTCATTTATTTGGCACTTACTATATGCCACTAAGTACTTTATATACTAAGTAAAATAATAAAAGGGATAATATTTACCTCTTTTCTAGTCTGCTATATATGGTGCTACTCAGGTATGTTAATAGTGGTGACACTGCTGACTATTGAGGAGGCTCATTATGAGTTACCAAGGTTACAGCAGAATCTTGAACAAAAAAAAAGAACTTTGAACAGAAGGGGGCTGTGTAGATGGAGGGAGATCAAAGCAACCAATGAAATGAACATCACAGCCGGGCGTGGTGGCACATGCTTGTAATCCCAGCATTTGGGAGGCTGAGACCGGAGGATCCTGGTTTGTGGCCAGCCTCAGCTACCTAGTGAGGCACTCCACAACTTAGTGTGAGACCCTGTTTCAAAATAAAGAATAAAAAATAGGGCTGGGGGTATAGCTCGGAGGTAGAATGCCCCTGAGTTCAAGCCCTAGTACCGCAAAAAAAAAAAAAAAAAAAAAAAAAAAAAAAAAAAAAAAAAAAAAAAACCATCACCACAGAACTGGGTAAGGCCCTCCAGAGAGTATATAAATTGTGATTTCTAAGGTTTTGCAAAATATAAAACTATTTTAGTGGAACATTCAGTTATCGCTGGCCAGAGTCCTAGACCCAAACTGACCAAAGAACAAACCCCATCCCTCCCCACCATTGATGATCCCACAGAGATTTAAAGAGTCCTAAGACAAGCTTTGCTAGTTAGCTATCACTTCACTACCAACTGCCCACCTGAGCTATTGGAGTTACCAGTAAAATAGTATATTAAATAAATTACCATCTACTTATCATCTATACTGTGCTAAATCCTTACATTTTCTCATTTAAATTCAATAACCTATGAATAAGATTATCTCCTCAAATGTGACCCATAGGTTAGGTTCACATACCCAAACTGACAGAACCAGTAAGTGGCCAAGCACCAAATCTAGAAGTGCCTGGGTTCCATCCATGTTCTTTCTGCTATTATCAAGGCTTCCCAAAACTTTCAACTTAAATTCTAATAAAAATTTTCTACTCGGAGAAAAAAAAAGCTAATGAATGAAGAAGCAACATGGGGAGATTAACTGGAAAAAAAAAAGGGGGGGACAAAGTTTGAAATCAACCACAATAAATTGAGAATTTCCTTCAACTACATTTTCTTAACTTTATTAGCTGATTCCAATTCTAGGGTAGAAATGTACAAGAATAAGGCTGGAACATCCTGACAGGAAGCTATCAAACGCTACTAGGATCACATCAAGCAGAATGAGAATCCCAATAGCCAAAAGAGAGACAATTTGAACTTAAATATATTAGCTTCACTAATGGATTAAAACTCATCAAATGTTTATATCCATGAGTACATAGTTAAATATATACATAAACCTTCTGAGATGACAGGGAATCAATTCATTCTATTGAAAGCTGTGTTTAAAAAGTAAAAAATAGCCAGGCATGGTAGTGCATGCTTGTAATCCCAGTACTTGGGAGGCTGAGACAGGAGGATCGCAGGTTCAAAGCCAGTCTCGGCAACTTAGCAAGGTTGTCAGCAACCTAGTGAGACCCTGTTTCCAAATAAGAAATAAAATGGGGCTGGGGATATAGCTCGGAGGTAGAATCCTCTGGGTTCAATCTCCAGTACCGGAAAAAAAAAAAAAAAAAAAGAAAAAGTAAAAAAAAACAGAGCCCCTATCCTGTCCTTCCTATATATAAACTATATCATTGTGTAACCAAATGAAAGAGGGGAAACATAAAATTATTCCAGCTAATAAATGAAAACAAAATGACAGCACTGAAACATCACCATTTTGCAGATCCCATGAATTAATGGATTAAAAAAAAAACTAAAACATTATCATGACATAGTAAATGTTGTTAATGAACCTATCTCCACCACTATGTTTACCAAAGGGAATGAACCTGAATTTATCAAGCCTGTGGATCCAGCTGAAAATCTGCAGGAAATAGAGGAACACTGATTTGGAAACTGGATTTTGAGAAACACCACAACAGAGGATTTTAAAACTAGTTCAAGGTGAAGGCAGTACTGAATAGCACTGAAGAGTAAAGTATGTTTTATGCCAAAGCTGCAGAGTCCAGAAAAAAACAATAGTTAAAACTCTGTGCCAATCATTGTTCTATGCCAGTAGTTCCCCAACCAGTATCGGTATAACCTGAAAACTCAAAACTGAAATTTAGGGGCCCCTCAGACTTACAGAATCAGAAATTCTGGGGGTGGGACCAAACATGTATTTCAAAAAGCTCTCTAGCCAGACATAGTGGCACATGCTTGTAATCCCAGTACTTGGGAAGCTTACACAGGATCACAGGTTCCAGGTCAGCCTCAGCAACTCAGTGAGGCTCAGTCCCTGTTTCAAAATATAATAAACAAACAAACAGGACTGGGGGTGTAGCTTAAAGGGAATTTCCCTGGGTTCCAACCCCAACACCAGGAAAAAAAAAAAAGCCCTCTTTGTGATTCTGATGTTTCCTAAAGTTTCAGAATCACTGTCTAAGCACTTTACAGGCATTAACTCAGCAAAACTTATGCAAAACACTATGAGGTAGATAATACAACTATTTTTACATATGAAGAACTGTGACACAAGGAGGTTAAATCATTTGTGCAAGATGGTATAGGTGTTAAGAAACAAAATCAGGCTCTTGTACAACACTGTTGGTGGGACTGTAAATTAGTACAATCATTATGGAGATCAGTATGGAGGTTACTCAAAAGAACAGGAGTGGAACCACCGTATGACCCAGCTATACCACTCCTTGGTATTTTTCCAAAAGAATTA
The DNA here is from genome assembly GCA_004027655.1 of Graphiurus murinus. Taxonomy (NCBI): domain Eukaryota; kingdom Metazoa; phylum Chordata; class Mammalia; order Rodentia; family Gliridae; genus Graphiurus; species Graphiurus murinus. The sequence continues at coordinate 2,207 of PVLC010004871.1, read as the reverse complement.
AAGTCAGGGCCAGGAGTGGTGGTGCACACCTGTAATCCCAGTACTTGAGCGGCTGAGACAGGAAGATCACAGGTTCAAAGCCACCAGCCTCAGCAACTCAGTGAGGCTCACATCAACTATGGAGACCCTGTTTCCAAATAAAAAAGGATTGTGGTGTAGCTTAGAGGTAGAATGCCCCTGGGTTCAATTCTCAGCACCACACACACACACACAAAAGACTTAAAATCAGATTATGGTCATATATGCATATGCATGTTTATAGCAGCACAATTCACAATAGTCAAACTATGAAACCAACTTGTGTCTGTCAACAGACTAATAAAGAAAATGTGGTATTATACACACAATCGAATTTTACTCCGCCATAAAGAACAAAATTATGTCATTTGCAAGAAAACGGATGGAACTAGAGAATACGGTAAGTGAGATCAGCCATTCTCAGAAAGCCAAGAGTCAGGTTTTCTCTCATATGTGAAAGCTAGAGAGAAAATAAGAAACAAAAGGGACTTCAGTTAAGCGAGAAGAAAGACCAGTAGAATAGAGGAAAGGGATTGGGGGAGGAAGGTGGGAAGGGGAAATATAAGGCTTGAGGAAAGAAAGAGTTAAAATAATACATCCGTATATAAAGGTACCACTACCCATCTCACCAACTTGTACAGGGAGGGAGGAAGGGGGAGTGGGGTGGATGCAAAGGGAAATACACCAAGTGATATGTGTATGTATGAATGTATCACTTTGAATCTCACTATAATGTATAGTTACAATGCACCAATAAAAGTATATAAAAAGAAACAAGCATTTCATGGTAATGCACACCTGTAATCACAGTACTCCAGAGGCAGAGACAGGAGGATCACAGATTTGAGGCTAGCCTCAGCAACTTGTTTCAAAATAAAAGAAGCTGGGTATGGTGGTGCACATCTGTATCTCAGTATTTAGGAGGCTGAGATAGGAGGATCACAGGTTTGAGGTCAGCCTCAGCAACTCAGTGAAACTCTCAGCAACACAGAGACTGTTTCAAAATAAAACAGGGCTGGGGTGTAGCGCAAAGACAGAACATCCCTGGGTTCCATCCCTAGCACCACAAAAAAATGGCAGGGACTGGGTTGTAGCTCTGAAGTAGAATTCAAGTTCAATCCCAGTACAAAAAAGAAAATGAAACAGTCAGAACTTAAATCCACAGACTCTGAGAGTCCATGTTCTTTTTCTTTTTTTAGTGGTACTGGGGATTGAACCCAGGGGTACTCTACCACTGGGGTATAGCCCCCAGCCCTATTTTATTCTTTTTTTTTATGGTACTGAGGACTGAACCCAGAGGCATTCTATCTTTGAGCTACACCCCCAGCCTGATTTTATTTCTTATTTGGAAACAGGGTCTCGCTAGGTTGATGAGTCTCACTACTTGCTGAGGCTCTCCTCGAACCTGTGATCTTCCTGTCTCAGCCTCCCAAGTGCAGGAATTACAAGCGTGTGCCACCATGCCCAGTTTATTCTTTATTTTGAAACAGGGTCTCACTAAGTTTTGGAGGGCCTCACTAAGTAGCAGAGGCTGGCCACGAACCTGTAATCCTCCTATCTCAGCCTCCCAAGTACTGGGATTACAAGCATGTGCCACCACAACCAGTTAGAATCCATGGTCTTAATCACTGTGCTGAAAAGTCTTTTCACCTATAAGAACTCAACTGGCAGAAAGCAGTAATAGAGAACAGAGAACAGAACACAGCATGTGCCTCCTGAAGTCTCAGCTACTTGGGAAACAGAGGCAGGAGTATCACTTGAGCCCAGTTCAATGCAACTTAGTGAGACTCGTTCTAAAAAAAAAAGCTGGAAGTGGGAATAAAAAAAGCAAAGACCAAATCAGACATGGTGGCCCACGCTTGTAATCCCAGTACTTGGGAGGCTGAGACAGGAGGATCCAGGTCCGAGGCCAGCCTCAGCTACTTAGTGAGGTCCTCTGTAACTTAGTGAGACCCTGTTTCAAAATACAGAATTAGCCGGGCGTGGTGGCGCACACTTGTAATCCCAGCATTCGGGAGGCTGAGACCGGAGGATCCGGGTTCGCGGCCAGCCTCAGCTACCTAGTGAGGCACTCCGCAACTTAGTGAGACTTGGTTTCAAAATAAAGAATAAAAAATAGGGCTGGGGGTATAGCTCGGAGGTAGAATGCCTCTGAGTTCAATCCCCAGTACCGCAAAAAAAAAAAAAAA